>PVKU01012391.1:0-35744 GCA_004027475.1 Anoura caudifer
TTTGGCTCCCCATTTCTCTGACTATAGCACTGAGCACACTGGGTTACTACAACATCTTCCATTTCACACCCCCTCAGTTATAACACATGTAAGCACCGTGCCTGGCACGTACCAGGTGCTCAGTAGCTGTTCCACATAGCAAGTGGAAGGGTGAGATTGAAATTGTCCCTGTTTCAACTTTATTTGGTTTGGACCTCAAATCAGAATATGAGGATTATAGAAGCAAACTAATGCTGCCTCTCAATGACTAGTAGCAAAAGTGGAGATGCGTTGGTTAAAAAGGGGATTAAGTTCCAGGCTGAGTTCAATAAGGGGGCGAAGGTCTAAATATAGCGACTGTGCAGAGCTGAGCAGTGAGCATGCTCTTAATACCCATTGTTCCTCAGAAAGTTTGGTCTTTTGTCTGGTATGGAACAGTTTTAGAAGGTACAGCAGAACCTTCCTAGGTCCAGTGTATATGCTAGAGGGTTAGCCATTCTCCACTCATTTTCAACCAGCTGGATAGATTTCTTAGTCTTTTGGGGATGTCAAGGTATGCAGGGGCTGGGAAGTCCATTGATTTGAGGGTGTTTGGACATTCAATGGTTGGATTGGCCAGATGGTCAGTGTCTGGAGCACCCTAGGCAAGAGTTACTTAACAGTCTTCTAAAGCTCATATCTAACATGTGAGTCACACACTTACACGGATTTCCAAGTCATGGTACAGGTGCCTAAATTCAAACTGCACCATTTCATTCAAACTGCATTAGCAACTTTTATAGCTAATGGTTGTAAGATTTGAATACATTATTTAATAACCTTGTAAAACAATAGAAGACAATTTCAAGACAACCTTCTTTTGGTGGTTGTGAGTATGTGTAGATGAGGCTTGTTTTAAAATACTTCCCTGGGTGGGCTTTCCCAGCCATCCCTATGAAAGCCACCCATTAGGAAGTGGTGCAGGTGACAACATATATAATGGTGGCTTAATATAAGATATGTATGGGGGTGGTAGAATATTTGGATATGGAGGATGTAGGCAAGAAATCCAGCTGGTTTCTCAGATTTCTAGCTTGAACTGGGTAGGTGGTGGTAACCTCCACTAGAATAAGGAATACAGGAGAGGGAACCACTCAGTTCTTGGTGAGGTTAGGTGAGGAGGGTAGGTCATGGCCATGTTGAATTCAAGGAGCTATAAGTCACCTAGTGAAGAGCAGAAGTGGGACACACAAATTGGGAGATAAATAAAAGGTATGAATAGGAGATATATCAGATCAACTTGAGTAAGGTAAAGGGAATCTCAGGAGTAGGTCATATGGCTTAACAAGAAGGTACAGAGAGAGAAGAAGGGTCAGAACAGAACCTTAAGGCACTCTGTGATTTCCAGGTTAGTCGTAGAGAAATGACAAAAGCAAAGTCAGAGACAAAAACAAAGGTGTGATGTGAAGGAAAATGTGAAGATTTTTTTCCGTATCTGCATGTTCATACCATTAAAATCTCATTCTATGAATGTTTGTTTCTCTATATAATTAAATGATATAGTAAATGGCATAGCTCAGATCCCTGTGACTGGCTTCATCCAAATTATTTAATTGTGTTTGCTGGCTTCTGGAAGTTCAGATTACAAACATAACATCCCAAATCTCGGGCAGATCAAATGACAATGCAATGCTTCCAGAAGAAAAACTGGCCATCCCCATCATGCTGTGTGGAAGCCAAGTGTGACAATAAAGCTGTTTGCCTCCTTTCAAAGATAAAGAGAAAATCTTCAAGAGCTTTAAGTCTGAAAAGCAGGTAGATGGTAGCGGTTTATAATAGTGTTTGAAAGGACCAGAAAGAGAATTCCAATTGCCTTAATGATTAGAAGTGCGACTTGAAATTGGGAAATTCAAAGCCTCTTTACAAATCCATGCCCCTCACATTTATTTAAGGATGTCTGTGATCACAGGCACACAATTGCACAAGTCCAGCAACCATTTTGCTTATCAAAGAGAATATTCAGCCCACCCAGTGCAATGCTTTTGTTTAACACCACTGAAATCAGAAAGGAGAAACCCTAGTGGGAATAAAGGCCAACTAAATGCACACATGATAACAAACAGCTCCATTTCTTTAACAGGAAGAATGAAGAAAAAGGATTCTTCCTTATTTTGGGGTAATATTTTGAAAAGAAAGTCAACAAAGTATTTTTCACAAGTAAAAGCCCACATGTATATTCCATAGCTCTGACTGGGGGTGCAAAATATACTTAAAATACATTTTAAACTAAAGGTGAGTAGAGAGGCCATCATTTCTTTTAGTGGGCCTCGGTTGATCTTCTCCTTTTGGATTTAAGTAATTAGTCTTTAACATTGGTCTGTAAGTTGTGAAAACTTAAAAATCTCTTTATCAATTTCCTGTACTAAAATGTTCCATGAATATTTTTGTTTGTTTGTTTTTTTCTCACCTATTCTTGGTCGGGAAATTATAACATTCCTCTAAATCACTCCTTTCATTGGTAGAATACTAGTTTCTAGAACAGAATTCTTAACACTTTGGGGATACATGTAAGGGGGAGCTTTGATTCCTATCCTCAGGAGACGTACCAAAAAGTTGTGGGAACTTCAAAAGAGGACCACTTGTACAGAGCAGTACATGAGTTCATTGAGTGGTGCATTGAACAAGGATTATACCAGCTGACAGGAGAGGGGATCACAGGAGTTCCTCCATGAGGGGCTGTGGTTTAACGCGAGCTTCGTAGAATCACTGGAATTTTGATGGTTGTGGAAATGGAAGATATAAGATGCAAATGACAATGCAAAACGGTGTAGCTGGTTTGTTCATGTTCCAGTCCTGTTGGAATGGAGTGGATGAGAAAGGTAAAGGGGAGGCAAGGTTGATTTTTAAAAATTAAGGTCGTGAATACAATGAAAGATTAAACAATGTTATAATAAAGGCTTCTTTAATATCTGCAGATACTGTGGTTTTTCCTTAGTGTTCCGTTTTCCAATAGTCCGTGACAATGTGGGGACAATGGCTTGCAGTTGTGCATTACCTTAAGTTCAGTGACATATCTAATTTAGGAGAAGGCAGAGTCACGATGGAGGCTTGCCTAGGGTTCAGAAGAAAATCCTGAAAGCAATGTGCCCATCTTGACAGCAAGCCCGCCTCCTCCAAAGGGAAAATTGTGTTTGTTTTTAAGTGTCATTTTTAGCATCTGCAAATGTCACATACAGACTTTTGTGTTTACTTCTAAAACCTGCACAGAGTGTATAGTGAGTTAGAAGCCCTTTCAACTTTAAGAGGTAGGTCTATTTACCCTAGTGAAAAAATATGTTTAGTCAATACATGGGTTGTATTGACTCACAAATATCTTGCTATCTTCTAATGCAGAGATACAAGACAGAGGGTTAACTCTTTACATGCTTTTAATATTGATAAAGAAGACAGTGTTTGTCTCTGTAGCAACATTATTCTGTGAGAATTGGCAATATATACACTGTATCTTAGGACTAAATTTTGACATACTTAAAAATTTTTAATTATGCTTTAATATAATTTAACAATAATATTAACAGCATTGTTTTTTAAAAGGCTAAAAGTTTTTAAATTTTTATAAATAAGTAAAGCAATCACCCATAATTTTACATATGATATGCCTATTTCTACTTTTTCATTTTTTTATTGATGTTCAGTTGCAGGCGTCCCACATTTCCCCCCTGGGGTTCTCCCCCGCCCCGCCAGCAATCCCATCCTTGCCCCCCACAATCAGTCCCCACCCCATTCTCCGTGCCCATGAGTCCTCTATTCATACTCCTTGACTTTCCCTTTCCTTTCTTTCCCTCCTTATCTTGCTCCCTCCCCTCTGGTTATTGTCAGTTTGTTCTCTATTTCCACATCTTCAGTTCTATTTGATAGTTTGTTTATTTTGTTGATTAGGTCTCACTTATAGGTGAGATCATGTGGTATTTGTCTTTTACCACCTGGCTTATTTCACTGAGCATAATGTTCTCCAGTTCCATCCATGCTGTCACAAAATGTAGGGGTTCCTTCTTTCTTTCTGCTGCATAGTATTCCATTGTGTAAATGCACCACAGGTTTTTGATCCACTCATTTACTAATGAGCACCTAGGCTGTTTGCAGCACTTGGATATTGTAAATAATGCTGCTATGAACATAGGGGTGCACAGGTTCTTTTGAATTGGAGTTTCAGGGTTCTTAGGGTATAATCCCAGCAGTGGAATTGCTGGGTCAAAAGGCAGTTCTATTTTTAGTTTTCTGCGGAAATTCCATGCTGTTTTCCACGGGCCTTGCCAGTCTGCATTCCCACCAATGGTACCCTTTTCTCCACAACTTAACCAGCCCTGTTGATTTGTTGATTATGTTTGTTTTTTCTGAGCTGGTTTATCCATATGAATACAAAGTGGGACACATCATAGACTGGCATTGATATTTATGATGAGGTTCAAAGGAATTGAAAAATTTTTTCCCTAGAATTTTCACATTAATCTAGAATATTTACTTGATGTTTCATTTAAAAATCTGACTAATTCTTAGAGAATAAGGCAATGTCAGACTTTGCTTCAAAATTTTTCTTCTTGGTCAGATAATAACAGAATATGCTTCCTTCCCATGTTGCACGTTCCTTGTCAGGTCACATTCTTCATTTTTTTAAGTGTGAATTAATCAAACAATTCTGATGGATGAAGAAGTTGACAAATATATCCCTTGAATTCAGAATCAAGTAACACACTTTTTTATCCTCCACCATTACTTTCCATAAAGCGCTTCTTCAGGATATTAATGGAACAGAATAAATGCAGGCATTGCTTTGAGCAAGTAAGTCGCATAAGGCTTTCAAATTCAGAACATTAAGGTACTTTTGGATTAACTCTTAGAAGGCTAGGTAATAATGTTTGGTTTGTGCTTTTGTCATTTTTTATGTAAGGGGAGTATGAATTTATTTCCTATTTATTTTTTATTTTCACATTAATGCCTTAATCTTTCTGGCAATTGTTTTTCTGTATGGTATTAAGGTAGGGATCAAAATGTGATTGTTCCCACACATTTATTAAGTATTCCATCTGCTGATTTGAATTACCACTTTTTTATGTATTTAATGTGTGTATATTTAACTTAGTGTCTGAACTTTATTCAATCAGTTCTTCTGTTCTGTTATTAGTACTTCATTATTTTAAGTACTGCTACTCTATGATACATCTGTGATATTCTCTGGGAAAATCTTGGATATATAAGAATTTTAATACAATATTAATATTTTTAAATATCAGTTTTATTGTGTATTATAGAGTATATTTTATTTGGGAATCCTTTTGTGAAGTTATTGTACAGTTTACCTTGAAAACAAGAGTCAAATATGGATTTTTATTTTTAAAGTGACTTTTTTATATATATATTTTTAATTTAAAAGACTTCTATGGGATTCTGTGTAGCTTGTTTTATGACATGTTACTTAACAAGTAATATATTTTTGCACTTGAACAGTAACAAGGAGAGCTAATACATCGAGACAGGTTTTAGGGAACTGCTGGTAATAGCGTCATGAAAAGATTAGTCATCATCTACCTCTTTGTTGAGAGGTCTGCTTGAGTGTCATGCCTGGCTAGCATCCTGCTCTTACCAATCAACAGCAGCATTTCTTGTCTGAGCTTGTTTATAGCACTTTTAGGAATCCAGATAAGGAGAAATATATTTCCTTAGATGGTGTCTCTATGGCACAGAGGCATGAGTCACCTTGTATGATATCACCTTACCTTAAAATAAAATGACATCAGAATATAACTCAGCCTAGAACCCCAAATAGTCAACATTTTGATTCCTTCACAGTAATGCATGTACTGTTCTTTTTCCTGAGTACTTATGGTATGCAGTTGGGTTTAAAGTAATACAAGATATACAAGTGGAAATGCCCAGCAGGACATTAATTTGTGGATATGAAGCTCTATGGAGAAGTGTAGGCCAAATAATTGCATTTGGGAGGCATTGGTTTAATAAATGCTTGTTTACAATTTCAGAGTTGTTGACATCAATTAGAGAGAGTATACAGAGTACCAAAATTGAAGCAGTGGGTAATAAAATAGAAGTCAATAAATTAAATTTAGCTAAGGAAAGTTTTCAGAGAGAGAAAAAGATATCATGAAACCAAGAGAAAGAAATGCCAGATTTTAAAATATAAAGAGTATTAATTGAAAAGCATCCATTGGTTTTCTGTGAAGTTACCACAAGACATCTCAGTGTGGGGTGCGAAGACAGCTAGCTTGAAAAGGGCAGAAAGGTGGGAGGAAAAGTGAGGAATCTTGCTTTGCTCTGAGGTGGGATGAGTAGGCAAATACAAAATATAATTATGTGTGAGGGGACTGTAAAGGCAAGAGACATTTTTTAAGGGTAGAGTCATGAAGAAACATAAATAGAGTCAGATCAAATATAGAGAGAGCATGTTAATAATTAACGGATAATGTAGGAACACCTCTGAGGAAATGGAAGGCAAGGTGAGCAACAGGAAGACGCTTTCTGCTGTGGCTTTAATTACATTCAGCGGAAAGAGCTGGAACTTAAGGGCATTTCCTTGAAAAATGCAAGATAAAGTTGTCTGCTGAAGTAAGCGAGGACAGAGGTAGATTTGATGGCTTGAGACCAGTTGCGCAGATATTATTCATCATTGAGGGCTCTGTGAAAAGGTTGATTCAATTTGAGCCTATGATTGGAAACCATGATACTCCATTTGCACAATCTCAATGTGTTGTCCTGTCATTTTCATCAGTCTGAGTGTGGCAGCAGAACTGGTGGAAAGCAAATCTGATCCAGTGATTGAGGTCTGGAGAGTAGGCAAAAAGGGAAGGAGTTCAGGGAGATGACATATTAGTCAGAGAATGTCCAAGTGATTCAATACAGGTCCAGTTAGAGGAGGGAAGGTATAAAATGGGAAAAGATTTAATAAACTGCAGGGAAACGGAGAGATTGTTAGATAGTAAGTATCCTTGAAATTGAAGTAGAGGAGAAAAGGAACGATAGGGAATTTGCACTAAGAGAACAGTATATTGAAATTTAAAATTTCAAGTGTACAGCATCAGATGATAACATGATACAGTCATGCAAGAGACTGAGTTTACAGAACATGAAAATGTTTCTAGTTAAAAAAATCAAGATTTAGGTCATGTTTCTATAATATTTTAGTAGCTTAGTATACTGCATGTTTCATTAACCGAAAGACAAAAAAACTGAAATAGAGTGAGAAATCTCCAAAGGCCAAAAACTTAAGTGACAAAAAGCAAGTCATAGAAGTGAATGAAACAGGGAAGTAAGCTTTGACTTTGAGAGCATTTGCTAAACTAAATTAACATGAACTTTGGATTTCGTGGGTTATGGACACATAGGTTATAGTAAATATACAACTAAAATTTGTGATACTATAGGAAGAATCAGTGAAATAATAATAATAATCAGACTCCAAGAACTGCCCTTTTTTTGTGACAATGAATAAGAAAGAGACCCACTGCACGAAAGGATATGAAAAAAAAAGAAGTAATTTCTAGACTCTTGGTGTAATGGGGAAGAGAAGTCATCTCTTATGGAGAATTCATGAAGCCTGAATTCATAACACATGGGAGATGCAAATGTTTAAGGTGGTCCCAGGTGCCTCTTACCCCATAAGTCAGCCAAAATCAAATGCAAATGCTCTCAGGTTGAACCCATCTTCACTCCAAGCCTATAATAGTCCTTACATGTAAAATTTAAAATCTTATAGTAAAAAAAAAAAAGAGACAAGAGTGAGAATCTACAGAAATAAAAGACCAGAAGGATAAGCCTTCAAGTATTGGTTTATCTGATAAAGAACATAATATGAAAACATTAAATTTATTTTTTGAAAACAAAAGAAGAATAAAGACAGAAAAACAACAAAAAAGTTCTACAGAGGGAAAGAATAAATTATCTTCTTAGCAATAACAGCAAATCAATGAGTGATTTCTTACTAGAAAAATGGAAGCCAGAGGACCGTGAGAGAACTACCAAACTCTAAAACTTTAATTATTCAACAGGTAGTTCCAGATTAAGCATGACACAATCTATCTTTTAAGCTTCTAAATGCTTAGGAAAAAAATCTAGTAAAATGTATAATGTGTTGATTCAGTACTCATGGTTGTGACTTAAGTGCTTTATTAATTAAAAAGCTAAAAATGGCAGAAAAGAATTTTATCATCAATTTCATAAACTTAATCCACTGGCAGCAGCACTGAGGGCAATCAGAAACTCAGTTTTCTCTCGACTATAATGAAATTTTGAATTTGCATGGACAAATTAATGAATGATATCTTCCTTCAATGAAGTAAAATTCTTGTTTGTCAGTGGTTCTCTGTGCAAGGGCTGCATTAACCTCCAATTAAGACTTTTATCCTTGATGTTTTCTTTTATTTATGACTGTCAAACTAGTTAGGGGATGTACTTACTCCTGTATTTTTTAAAACATATGCTAACTATTGGCATTTTTCTCTGATACAGTTTTACTAAGTATTGCTTTATTTGGGGGTTTAAAAGAACTGAATTATTCAAAGAAACAAACTACAAAGTATTGAGCACTCCATGACTTAGAATGTTTAGCTTTACTTCCTGACTCTTCAGGTTCATGGCACACATTTCTGCTGAAATAATGAGCCAGAGTTTCCAAGTTCTTAGTGCAGATTTATAACCAATTTGCCCATTGGTACCTGTCAAATAGGTACCAGCAGCTTAAGAGGAAGGAAGGATCTAGAATTATTTTGTTCTCTGTGGCTAAGGCCAAAATACAGAATCCAAAGAAGCAGATCACTGTAGGTCTATTTATATTAAATAACATGTAGCTTTTCAGGGGGAAATTATGCAATATAAGCATTAAAAAGTATTAAGAGAATGGTGATATACTTATTCAGAGAAGAATCTCAAGATCCTGCTAGTAAATTAAGATGTAACATTATATAAACTCTAACAAGAATAATTTCCATTGAAAAAGGTTTAATTTATCCTGAAGAGATAAGCAAATCATAGAAATGGAATTCTTAAAATGTCTCTTACAGCTTAAAATAATTTAAAGTGTTATTATTGAATAAAAAAATTAAAAGTGGTAATTATCAAATGAATGGGCAATAATGATGATTCTATTTATAAGTAAGTTGGAGAGAAAATATTACTTGTCCTATCTCATGAGAATCAAATGTGCAATATTGAACTTTGTAACTATTTACATCTAATTTTTCATTTTATATTTCCTTTGGTATGATGTCACAGTTTTCCAAGCCACCACAAAGCCTTTAATTCATTTCCACATATAATTTCACCTGCAGGATACATAATATTTAGATCATTTCAGTTTATCATTGTAAATACTATGGATTCCTTTGTGAGTATGACATATTCTCTTGATTTGTTTCATTAGAATGAATTTCCTGAGCTAAAGATCATGGGCAAGGTTTCTTTTATTTCCAAGTTTTGTTCATGAGGACAACCGCAGGGGAATAGACTAGAAGAGTGAGTCTGGGTCTAGAGGGAGGGGGTAGAAGAGTGCTCACTGAGTTAAGATGAACTGAGAAGGGGACAAGGAAGGGGGATGGGCACACACAGGAATTAAAAAGAGAAGTACAATAAAAGTCATCACAATCTGACTTTGGGCTAGCCTTGAGTTTTCCTGCTCCAGTGTATTAATTCATAACTTGAATTTATACCAGGAATAACATTGGGGTCACCCCACTTTTGGTAGTAAGAGATAAAGTTTTAGATGGAAAACAATGGACAATGATCAAAGAAACTCACAAAGCTCTGGAACATTTAAGGAGTAAGGCAGATGTATAATGCCTAAGCATCAACTGATAAACTTTTAACAAAAAACACCTTAAAATAAAAGCGCAAAGTGTAAAAAGTTGTAATTAGAAAGAAAGAAAAAGTTAGATAAACCATTATGTAGGTAAGAAGAATTTCTTGATGGGTGAGTCCATTCAGCTGAAGTCCCAAACCCTGGGGAAAAACTCGAAAAGAACAAGATTCCTGTCCAGGCTGATGGAGTGACAGGTGCTGCATCTTCCAAAGCAGCCTGAGCCTGACAGCTGACTATCAGCAGGAAGAACCAAGGAATAGAGAGCAATCAAGCAGAATTAAAAAGCAAAACTTGGAAGCTCTTTCATGTAATCAGAGCCTTCATGAGAATTTTTCCATGTGGAATTTTTAAGGGGAATCATGACGGAGTTGGTTTGCCTTGAGACCCAGGAAGTACAAAGTATGAGTCCCAAGGAAGACTTCCTGGGCCCTCCTAGCTGTGCACTCTATTTGTGTTTGTTTCTGAGATGAGATGAGACCTATATACATGGAAGCTGGTGAACCTCCTCTGCATAGGGAATATAAAAAGGCTTACAGAAGCTCTCCTGTGCTCACACTCATTGGAGAGAGTGAATAATCTCGAGAGAGAAGAAATGGACCAAAAGAAAGTCAGGGAATCAAAACTAGCTTTAAGAAATTGCCAGCTATATAAGAACAGACAGATCAATGGAACAGAACAGAGAGCCCAGAAATAAACCCACATCTCTATGGTCAATTACTATTTGACAAGAGGGGCAGGAGGATAAAATGAGTAAAAATAGCCTCTGCAGCAAATGGTGTTTGGAGATCGGGACAGCTACATGCAAAAAAACATTGAAACTCAACCACCAACTTATACCGTACACAAAAATAAACTCAAGATGGATAAAAGACTTAAATATAAGTCACAACACCGTAAAGGTCCTAGAGGAGAACATAGGCAGGAAAATCTCAGATATTCCACGCAGCCATGTTTTCACCAATATGTCCCCTAGAGCAAGGGACATAAAGGAAAGAATAAACAAATGGGACTTCATCAAATTAAAAAGCTTCTGCACGGCTAAAGAAAACATCAGCAAAATGAAAATGAAACCAACCATATGGGAAAATATATTTGCTGATGATACTTCAGACAAGGATTTGTTCTCCAAAATATATAAAGAACTCACATGACTCCACACCAGGAAGACAAACAATCCAATTAAAAAATGGGCAAAGGATCTGAATAGACATTTTTCCAAGGAGGACATACTGAGGGCCCAGAGACATATGAAAAGATGCTCAGCATCACTAGCCATTAGTGAGATGCAAATTAAAACCACAATGAGATACCAACTCACACCAGTCAGAATGGCCATCATAACCAAATCAACAAACAACAAGTGTTGGAGAGGTTGTAGAAAAAAGGGAACCCTAGTGCACTATTGGTGGGAATGCAGACTGGTACAGCCACTATGGAATTTCCTCAGAAAATGAAAAATGGAACTGCCTTTTGACCCAGTAATTCCACTGCTGGGATGATACCCTAAGAATCCTGAAACACCAATTCAAAAGAACCTATTCACATCAATCTTCATAGCAGCGCTATTTAAAAATAAAGTGCTGGAAGCAACTTCAGTGCCCATCAGTAAATGAATGGATCAAAAACTATAGTACATTTACACGATGGAATACTACAGAGCAGGAAGAAAGAAGGAGCTCCTACCCTTTGAGACAGCATGGATGGAACTGGAGAGTGTTATGCTAAGTGAAGTCAGCCAGGCGATGAAGGGCAAATATCATATGATCTCACCTATAAGTGGAACCTTATCAATAGAACCTAATCAACAAAACAAATAATTGAGCAAAATACAGCCAGAGACATGGAAATAAAAAACAAATTGACAGTGACCAGAGAGGAGGGGGGATGGAAATAGCAGGGGAAAGAAGGAGAAGGGTCAAGTCAAGGAACTGGTATAAAGGACCCATGGACAAAGATAACAATGGGTGGGAGGAAGATTGAATGTGGGAGTTTGGAGGTGGGTAGGGCAGGGGAGAGTAATGGGGGGAAATGGGGATAACTATGAATGAACAACAATAAAAATTTTTTTAAATGAAATTGCCAGCTATAGTACATGAGAGAGGAGAAGGAAATCTTCATTATTTACTATACAATGATGATTTTAATGGTTATTTTAATGAACGCTTGTTATTGTGCATAAACTCTCTTTCTCTTAGTTTTGTGATTAATCATCTCTCCTTTTAGAAAGGAGAAAATGAGGATTCAGGGGTATTAGTTAATACAAGATCACATGACTATCAAATGACCAAGAAAGGATTTGAACCCAGACTGTTTTTATCTAAAGAGCCTATTTACCATGACTATAAAATACTGAAATTTTTGAGGAAAAGGGATATTCCATGTGGCATGTAAAAAATTGACAATAACTATTAGAAAGTCAGGAACCCTTGATCAATGAAAAGAGCAGATATGTGATGATGTATTTTATATCTGGCATCTGATAGAAAGACAGGAAATAATAACAAACTCACCATTGTCTAAACACAGCAGAGTTTCAGAACTATGTTCTGTTACAGAGTAAAGGGTCATCAACCAGGAATGAATTACTGCTTTAGGGAAATTTCAGAGTAAATGACCTCTCGAGTTCCTTTCACTGAAAAGATTTTAAAATTCTGATGTTCCTTATAACATGATCCTCTAGAGCGACTCAGTAGCTTAATGGACAAACATCGTTACCTGATTCATTGTAACCCTTGCACTGTAGAGCAAACTGACTAAGCAATTTGTGGCTTATTTGAGAAATGAAAGCAGGAAGATTAACAAAATGTAGTAAAATTTTGGAAAGTATCAAGGAAAAAGCATTTGAAGGAATAATTAAAAAGACTTAAATCATAGTGGCATTATAAACTAGGCCTTTTAATGGTACTTTTTATATGTATATTTATGTGAATGTACATAATGTAGATGGTATGACCCCTTTAGATTCTTTCCTTTCTAAGGCTTGAATAGGATTTCATGTAAAATAGCTATGACTTTAACTCCATCAGTGCTTATGAGGGAAGAATCATTTAGCACATGGTATAGAGAAGAGAATGTGGAATTTACACTTGGAAACATTAGTTCCTGTTCCGGTTCTGCCACTCACCGCCACCATGGATGAGTCGCTGAATTTCCATTGATCTCAGTTTCCGTATCTCAAGATTGACCTAAGTAATGTTTTTTCTTTCATTTCTAACCTTAATCCACTTTAAAAATCCACTTATTTAAAGACTAGTAGACACCTATTTTGTTAGGCAATGTACTAGATATGACAAGTTATGCGGTGGTTAACAAGATATATTTTCTCTCTCAACTGGCTTAAATTCAAGAGCAAGGACTCACAAAAAAGACTAAGAATTAATAATTTTAGAAGTGTGAAGGGGACATAGTAGAATAGGGTCCTAGATTCCAATGAAGAAGGAGGTTCAGGAGAGTATGAAGGTATTCACTACTATATGCTGAAGAGTGGTCAGGTGGGAAGCAGATGGATTTTTACTAAAGAATTTGTATTGCATTTTGCTTTTGGGCTGTGCATGGTGTATTAGAACAGGAGCAGTTTTTGTTGGTATGAAGGGGCACAGGCAATACTTAAAGACTTGAAGAATAAATGTGCTCATGGAAAAGAGGAGAGAAGATAGAGATGACTTCACAGAAATTTATCCATGAAGGGAGGGGGGAAGATAAGATTGCTTATAAAGAAGTTTGAGATTCTTAAAAGATTTTTTCATTTTACCGACTATGTCAGTGATCACCGTCCTCTTTGATATTTTCAATGATTTTCACTAATGGCTTAATTAAACACAGACATCTTTTGTTTTTGCAAAGAGCATTATGGACAGAGGGAATTGTAGCACTTACATAGTGGAGGTTACCGTTTCCAAAATGCCTTTCTAATGCATGCACTGTAACGAACGGGGCAACATTTGGGGAGCAGAGTTCTACGCACCTTTTCATAAGCCCAGTGCTGCCCGTAACTTTCCATCCCCTTAATTCCCTTATTTGCATTTCCACATTTTTGATTACTTCTCAAAATACATGTAAATGTGTTAAAAGTTGTATAGCGAGAATTTTTTCTGTGCTAAGGATTATATTGGCACTCCGGTGAGGAGGAAGCAAGCAGGCAGAATTACGGAAGTTCAGGATGCAATTGTCTACCTCAGAAAACAGCTTCCCCACCCCCGCTGGCGCCAGTCTGCAGAGCTTAGAAATTTGAAACATGTAAAACCACAGTGTTCAATAGAAGGCATTATATTATTTATCTACAAACAGACTTAGTTAGCTACAAGTCTTCAGAAAGAGGACTACGAATAAAAGCTGCAGCAATTATTCAGCTGAGAGAGTAAACACAGCAGCCCCAGAAGGACAATCTCATTGCAGAAACCATATCAGAGAAATAGAAGAGAAAGACAGAGTTCAGAATACTAAATGTGACTTAGATTTCAAGTATATCTCTGTGTATGTATAACTGACAAGAGACACAACCTACATGGAAATGCATATATTTTAATATATAATATCATATAAAATATGTTGTTAATTTTCCAAGATGGTTATGTGACAATTTGGTCCTTGACTGGAGGGAGAGCAGGTGGTAAATCAGTTTTCTCTAGGGATTAAACAGATGTAGACCCAACACAGAGGAATCTAAAAAAACAAAAACAACAAACTTTCGTGTTCAAATGACAATGGCATCTTTTGTCACAAGATGTGTGGTGTAGGTTATTACCTGCCAGATCTATAGTCAGATTTAGACTGAATAGGCAGCACCTTCTGAGTAAATGCTGCTCTGGGCCGAGGGAGTGTTCCTGTCCCCTGGAGCGGAACAGAGCCACTGCACCCTCCCTGCACGCTGGGGAGCACGTTCCTACGTCAGCGGGTAAAGGTGAGCTCTTGTAAAGACCACGATGTGTCTCCAATGAATTTATTTCACATTTTCTGTCCTAATTCTCAAGACTGAAAAATATATACCGTATGTTCCTTAAACCACATTTCTTAAAGTAATTTGCCAAATCACCCTGCGAAATAAGTGACGCACACTACGGTTTGCTTGTGTCCTGTTTTGACTTTTAATTCAGATTCATAGATCCAAGATGCTGGTTTTAGGTGGCGGCATGAGTGGGGTGACGGGTCAGGTTCATGTCAGGCTTGAGGAATGACACATAGGAAAGAAAGCTCTCTAAGACCCCGTAAATCCAGAGTGAATGATAAATATCAGTGCTTATCCATTTTGAATCCCCCAGAGAACTGAAGAAATACAGACAGAAGATTTGCTGTCATTTCTGAATCATCTGAGCCTGAATCCAAATAATGCCATTTATCTTGATAATTATTTTGAACGTGGACCCATTTGGCATCTACAAAGTCTGCATCATTGCAGAAGTATAATAATACTTCCTAGACAAGAGTAAAAATTTTTAGGTGGGAAAGAATTCTTTGTTTGAAGAAATAATTTGTTTTTTTTTTCTTGCCAAGGGAAATAAGTTCTTGTTAGAAGTCTTTGTCTGGTGTGAGAAATGACATCTGGGTTGCTGTTTTTAAAATATTATATTTTATTGATTATGCTATTATGGTTGTCTTGATTTTTCTCCCTTTGCCCCCTCTGTGCAGCAGCCCCCACTCCTCAGACAGTCCCTTACCATTGTCCATGTCCATGGGTCACGCGTGTAAGTTCTTTGGCTACTGCATTCCCTATGCTGTACTTTACATCCCCATGACTACTATGTAACCACCCATTTGTACTTCTTAATCCCCTCACCCCTTCACCCACTCCCCCCACCCACCTCCCATCTGGCAACCATCAAAATGCTCTCTGTGTCATGATTCCGACTGGATTCCCTTTGAACCAAACAGACACTACCCCAAACAGGACCCAGGTTCAACACTATGAGAAGGTCTCCGAGATGAGATTTTCTGGTCTAGGACATGGCAAATGGATTTTGAATTCGACATTTCCTACAAGGCAGCACGTTTCCCACAATGCGAACTTAAAACAAGGAGAAGCAAGACCACTGATTACTATCAAAATTGAATAGATCATCTGAGAAAGTTCTCAGAAAGTATCCTGTGTCTCCCTGCAAACGTCTACTTGTGAGTGGAAATCCGGAAACATGCCGGCCCTTTCAAAGCTGGTTGCTCATGAAAGAGGGCCAAGCGTCTGCACCAAGAATTCACTTCTTCACTATTCAACAGCCCTCTCTAAGGAAATCAGATGAGAAACAGAAACAAGTGCTCGGAAACCGTCCCTAAACTCTGCATCCCCGTCCAGCATTCATCCTGTGTCTTTGACTGTGATTCACACCCAGGTATCTTCAAGGCAGAGTTTGGCCTCGCAGTGTCTTGTGTGTACTCACAACACTAGCCCCTCTCAGTAATAATGTCTCATCACCTGGCTTTACTCTAGACTTTGAAAACTACTGGGAATTCTTAAAAAAATATTTTTAGCAAAAAATAAAAGGTCTATGCCAAATTTTATCAATAGATAATGCATATTTGATGGTCAAAGACCAAAAGATGATGAGTAAAATCTTTATTTTTTTAGAACAACAGAAAAGTCTCTATTTTGTGTGCCTTTATTTTTCACTATGAACAGAAGCAGAGCCACATAGAGGGTTCTGCCTGTGGCCCTGTATTTGTGAATTAGCTGGAGCCAGGGATCAGCATTCATCTGTGAAAAAAAGTCAGATCCTGTCAAATTAGTTCACTGACATATGTGACAGGGATGGAGAATTTAAAATGGTTAACCTAACACATAATAAACAGAATCTGGAGAATGAGCCTCGAGTAGCAGGAATTTCATTTGTGTTGGGTCAGAAAAATCTGAGTTTGAGAAGATGAAATTGAAGTAACAAGATATGGAATCATGTTTTCATGCAACTTTTTCCAAAGTAATTGTGTTTAAAAATCCTCACTCTCAACCCAGAGCGCTTCCTGTTTTTTATAATTAAGTGATTGGAATAATCACTACCTACACTTTTCTTTCCAACTTATTCATTATTCATTTTTAATCAGAAAAAATACATATTAAGTATTTTTAAAAATTATATACATAAAACTTTATAGTATTTTTGAGCATTTAACTTACACAATTTCAATTATATTTGTTCTCTCTTTTTGGCAACTAAAATATTGTAGAATATATTTAACATGTACTTTATGTTATAATAAATATCATACATTGATAAGTCCATATTTAGATATAGGTTCATATATATACATATATAAATATAAACAATATATAATGGACATTATGTACAGCTTAAGGAATTTTTCTGAGATGGATTTTGACTTAATACTGTACTGACCTTTTTTGCTACCTTTAAAAAAAATTCTTAAGCAAGATATAACACCTCCACAAGTGTTCCCTTCCATTTGGTTCATACCATCCCTACCACAATGCCACATTCATAAGTGTTTACTCTCCTTGTCTATGTATTCCATTTTTCAGACTCCACACATAAGTAAGATCATAGAGTTTTCTTTTTTTGCTTTCTGCATCTGGCGTATTTCACTCAGTATGAATGTCCTCCAGGCTTACCCACGTTGTTGCAATGGCAGCGTATCCTTCTTTTTCAAGACTAGATAATATTTCATGGCATATAGCTTCTGCAATTTCTTTATCCAGCCATCTGTTGAAGGACACTTGGGCTGAATACTTGCCCCTTTGAGAAGTGAGCATCGTCAGGAAGGAGAAACTTCATTTTATAACAGAAGAATGTTAGTGTTGAAAGTAGTGAGGGTGATATCAGGCTGTGGAGTCCCTTCAAAAGGATCTAAGAGTAGAATAGTAATGTCGACTTTCTTTAATGCAAATTTACTCTAATTGTTAGGTAAGTGACTGAAAATGAGCTAGCACATTGACCAAATTTGCCTTATTATTCTTTTCTAATTAAACACATTTCCCTTTATTGTACCCATCTTGAGTATTCATTAATGAGATATCAGGTGATGACTCCCTTAATCCTTGAAATACAGGTAAGGGTGCCTCGATTTCTCCTCCACCCCAGTGTATGCCCTTTAAAAGTCCACAGCTTCCCTAAAATTTCTATGAATTCAACTAGTGTGAGATGGTGCCAGGTAAAATACATGTACGCCTTGGGCTACAAACTCCTGCACTGGGCAAATTAATTCAAATGGTGAGTTACCTTACGATCTCGGAAGCAAATGTGAAATGTATCTTGATACTGCTATCCAAGGCCCCTCTCTCCAAACTGTTCTCTGAATCTTTGGACATAGAAAAGACACTGTAATAGTCTGATAGAGGAGGATGGAGAAATGGTCAACATTGTAACACAGCTTCAATATAGTCACTCCAGTTCTTAAAAGGCCTTCTGTTGTCCCAACTCTGAGATGTGTGTTCTGCCTGTTGCTCTCCAAACAGTGCCCATATTAACGATTCCTTTCTTTCCCTCTCCTTTTTTCTTTCTCATTTTCTCCCTCTCCTGAAGTATCAAAACAAAAATCAAATCACTCTTCTATGAAACAATTTGGCTATTTCTTATGTTGCTTTGACTCCTGATAATACCTGAGTGTTGGAGGTCTCACCTTTTATTAATGCTGTTTTGGGAACTTGTCTCTACAAAGACTGTTACCTCCCTTAGAATAAGTCTTATGCCAAATATTGAACTTGCAAAAATTTCACCAATGAAGCCTCCTTGCCCCTCCTTCTTCTTAAATATAAAGATCAGCCCCTTGGATAACACTGGAGGTTTCTGAAATGAGAAGGTAAACATACAACTTTTTCATATCTTTTAGTTTGTGAGTAAATGGATTATTAGTAAGAGTCATCTTCTAACATTACCTGTTGAAATGTAGGACTGTTCTTTCCATTTCAATTTAACAACATACAGGGAATGGTAATTATAGACGAAGAATTACTTAAAAAGTAAAATATCTTACTACATATCCCTCACAAAGTGCATATACACAGAATTTATTCTGTTCTTGATGTAGATAACCAACGTTTAGCAAACCTAATTTCAATGATGGCTGTGCTTCATGGAGAGAAATGTTTCCTTATACACTCATATTATTTCTCCACAGTCCATAGCTATTCTTTAAGCTGCATTCAACACACAGTTTGCACTAGAGCATTCATACAGAAAGGCCTACAAGAAATGGTCTTATCTAGATAAATAGGAAATGGTATTTTGATGCAACTCTTTTAGCATCGTTAACAAGAACTTCAGAAGTGGCTGCTAGTGTTTTTCTGTACAGGTATAATAGAGAAACTTGGCTGAAGGTTATAAAACTATGGAAGTGGAACCAAAGAGGGTAAGAGCAAGGCAACAAAAATGGGTCCAAACTGTCAAGAGGAGCAAATAGGAGAGTGTGGCTTTAAAGCAGGAATGATACCTGAGTTGGTTCAATCTTTACACAAAGGAACTAGCCTTTTGTCCCCTTCAGTCAACCAGCTTATTAACCTCTGGCTCCCCTCTGAGAGCAGGGAGTAATGATCTGTTAGAACAGGCAGCGCCCAAAGGCAATTCTCAAGCAAAGAATGTAACTGTGAGGTAGGAAAGTAAGCAACCCTTGCAGTAATTGGGAGGGGTGACTGCACTGGTGAAGGTGATCAGGGTGGGTACTACTAGCATCACTACAGATTCCGTGGTACCAGCCCCAAGCTACTCCAGTCTTCGTGGTTTTTCCCCAGCTCATAACTCTTCTACCCTGATAGTCCATTCTTCACAAGGTTTTTAAATTGGTGCCTTTCACTACGCATATCAATAATGTTATGTATGATGCTTTATCCCACTCCATTTCTTGGCATTTGAAGAATAAGAATTGGGTAATGCATTTGATTTTTCTCACAGTTTAAGTCACAGTGTTGAACCAAGGGGTTAAAAAGTCACGTACTCTCAGCAATTAGTGAAGTTAATGAAAAACCTATGCTATATAACTATAAATGTATTAAATACAGTCTATAGGTGCCCAGAGCCTACTGCTTCCTATCCAATTCCCCTGCCTGTGAGGCATCACCTGCCTTTTCTAACCTCACTGCTCTAGTGGGTTTCATTTCTGTCGCATCACCTGAGTTGCTATGGGTAGTTTCCAAACAGAAAACCCTAGTTGATATAGTCTCTAGTATTTTTAAACTCTCTGGATCTCTAAGGATTATTTGCAGAGTCTTACTTCCACATTTTCATGGAAATTCTGAGAACTATCTCACCACCACTCAGTCCTCTTAACTTTGTAGCGGTGCCTTGGGTGTGATGGACCCACTGAGGTGTGGCCTCAGTTTGCTGAGGCTGACCTCTGCTGTTCGCTAAGCTCTTCATATGATAAAACTGTCTCTGACTTCCTGGGACCTTCATAGACTGAAGCCATGCTGTGTCCTTTGCCAGCGTGCTGAAACTCATTACTGATAGTGCCATACAGCTGTGTGGGCTTACGAGTTCTGCCACCTCCTTTCCCAATGCGTTAGAGATACTGAAATACAATAGCACTTTCTATTTTCACTTACATTTCTTACCTTGAGAGCCAGGGCAGAAACCCATGGAAGCTGGGTCTTGGAAAGATAATAATTGAACAAAACTTTTTTGTGTGATTACACTGTGGCAGTGGTGATTAAGCTGTCTTTTGTGAGCTGAGCACATTTCCTGTGGTTACGCCGAGAGGTTTTGAAATGACTACAGAAACAAACACCTGCTCACCTAAATTATGCATTTGAGTCATTGACAATTTGTCTCAATGTCTAAAATATTTAACGGTTTAAAAGGTCAAGTGGGAGGCACTTATGAATTATATGACTGTGTTTGTAATTTTCCTTCTACTATGTTAACTAAATACCTACTTCTTCTAGTGTACAGGGGTGCCAATTTCTGAGTCTTCTGAAACATTAGCATTTTCTACCTAAATTGCTTCATTTATCTGGTTGATCATTCATTTCTATTTGCTCTCCCCAAAAATATAGTAGTTACTTCTAATTACTTTTCTATCTTTTTTCAACACAAGAAAAAAACTCCATTCTATGGGTGTTGTATTAAGCAAATACAAGCAATTATAAAACATACAGTGTTTTCAGATTTTTAAAAATGTAATATCTTTTATTCTTTATCTCTCACAGTTACCTAACAAAGAATATTAGATATAGTCCTTTGTCATTTGTTCAAATGCTTTAACTTTGGATGAAGTAATTGTTCTCTAACAATATGTATTTTCCACTACGCATTCATATTTTTCTATTTAATTTGAATTTTCAATTTCTTTCTATTTCACCTGACTTTTTTGGTCTATAATCAGTAAAGTATATATTGTAAGAGTAAAAGTCCATCAAATGAAAATATTTCAAAAAGGGTGGGTAAACTACAGACTCAGGCAAATTATTTGCTATACACATATCTAAAAAAGAAGGCTTATTTCCAGAATATATATTCCTACAAACTAATAATAAAAAGTCAGAAATATGCAAAAACTATGGACTAATGACTTGACCAAATGCTTCACAAAAGAAGATATAAAGGTGAACAAAAAGCACATGGAAAAAAAGTTATTACAGAACATTAGTTATCACAGAACATTAGTTATCACAGAAATGCCTGTTAGATTTCTCCATCATATTCACTCCTGTTTCTTTCAATCACTCTAATTTTTCAACTCTGTTGCCCTTTTCCAAGCTTCCTCCTTCCATTTTAATTATACCTTGAAAGTATAATTATAATTTGTTGTATGCTTATTCCTCACATAATGTCAGTATAAAATTCAGGAGTTACAAATTAATCCGATGACCTAGATTTGATCCAAAGACTTGATGTGTTTGGCCAAAAACATGTTTTTTAAAAAAGTACATAAATTCCCACTGCTCTGTAAGGTATAACAACAGTACCTCAATTCTCATGTATTTATTTTAAATAACTGACCCCTGAAATCACTTGAGTTTGAGACCCTTAATGCTTTAGGTCTGAGTTTTCTCAGCACTTAATACAGCTGTAGCTGGTGATTTCCATCAGCAATGGTAAGTGATAAGGAGGGAACTGGAAAAAATGACCCTGTCACTGCAAGAAAAAAACTTTATGGGTGTTGTATTAAGCAAATACAAGCAATTATAAAATGTACAGTGTTTTCAGATTTTTTAATATCTGAAAAAAGTTGGGGTTGAAAGTGCCTTCAGGCTGAGACCTCTCAAAGGGAGAGGGGGCAGGGAGGACCCCGAGGGTTCATAAGCCTCCCTCAGAGCAGGAGAATTGGAGAGAAGCAGTAACCCTTCTATGTAGCGAGAAGGTAGCCATTCCATCCAAACTGCTGACATCGTGCAGAAGGCTGTAGGCCCGACTTGTCTCATTGAGGGTCCAGTGGGAGGCTCAGGGAGCTGTGGTCCCACAGCTTCCCCCGCACCAGCATGCTGTCCTCCAGGCTGACTTCTGCCCCAGCCTCATCTGGACTGGGCTACGGAGACACAGTACTTCCGTGTGGCTGCTCTCCGGCTGGTCAACACACATGGCAAATATCGTATGTGATTCTATATTCTTTTTTTCTCCCATGGATTTTGTTTATTTATTTTTAGAAAGTTGGGGAGGAGGAGAGGGATAGAAACATCTATTCAAGCAAGAAACATTGGCTGGTTGCCTCTTGCCTCTCTTATGTTCCCTGACCAGGGACCAAACCCCAAACCCAGGCACATGTCTTAATGGGCAATCTACCCAGCAACTTTTTGCTTTGCAGGCCAACATGCAACCAACTGAGCCTCATTGTCCAGGGCTGGTTCTATATTCTTGAGTAGCCTCACTGAGTAGTAGGGACAGACAGGAAGACTTGGCACTGGCTATGAGAATCCAGTTGTTGCCACAATTTCCCCAAATCCTTTTAATTTAAGTGTTTTAGTCTTGGCTGGTGTGGTTCAGTGGATTGAGCACTGGCCTGCACCACAGGGTTGCTGGTTCAATTCCCAGTCAGGGCACGTGCCTGGGTTGAGAGCCAGGTCACCCATAGGGGACACGTGAGAGGCAAGCACACATGGATGTTTCTCTCCCTCTCTTTTTCCCTCCCTTCTCTTCTCTCTATAAATGAATGGATGAAGGAATGAATGAATTAGTAAATAAATAAATAAATAAATATTTTTAAAAATTCCCTTCTTATTGGACCACAAGTTTTGCATTTCCCCCTTAAGATTGTCATTATATGTTGGAGAAAACCAACTAAAAAGAGTGCTTTTTTACAGTAGCAATATTAACAAAAGCGCAATTCTAAACTTCCAGGATAACAAAGTTACCTAATTCCTGCTTTATCTTACTGGAATAGGGAATTTGGAATTTGGAAGGGCTTAGACGTGCTATGATACTGATGAGAGCTGTTCTTACTCTACTAAAGTGTATCTTTAAAATAGCTTAATGTTCTATTTATCACATATTTTCTATCAAATTTCCTTATTTTAATTTTGGCTCTAGTAATAGTTTACGAACTAAATTGAGTTCATCAAAATGAAATAGAGCAGGATGAACTCATGTTGAGCGATCTCAAAATCCCCAAACAATTTTCTGTTTCATGGTTAGAATTTGAGATTAGACTCCTTTTTATCTGAGCTGAATTATACATTTTACACACAAATTACACTTGTTGATAATTTTCTTTTGCACCAAATCCTATTCTGTGATTTCCTTGCTAACATTTCTGGCATAATATGTCAGAAATATCTTTACAAGGTACAGGAAATCTAAGCATGAAACAAAGACCCATTTGCCTGAACCCCCATAGTTGTGTTTCAGGAGAAAATAATTGCCCAGAGTCAGTGTTCACTGTGTTTTAGTTACACTGGAACCAGGAAGAGCTATTTCTGTCTCTGAGTTGAGCTACAGGTGGGAATAGAAGCAAGTGATCTTTGCAGTTTGACACCAGAGCAAGAATAAACTGTTGACCACGGCTGAGGCAGGCTCTTGAGACCAGAGGTGCTGGCCCAAAGCTGGCGAAAGGACCAGAGAAAGGTCACTGCTGAGACAGACGACACACAAGCTCTGACTCTGGCAGGTTCCAAGCTGCAGAGTGGCCCTGGGGACGGGGCCCTGAGGCAAACGGCCTCCTGCTCTGATAGCCTCAGTGTTTGATTCCAGGAAAAGTCAGCCTTGCTTCTTGGCCTGCCCATGGCTGGAAATGTGCAGTAAACTATCGAAGGATCAGTTTAATGTCCTGAAGCTAAAGTTATTCTTGAGCATTCCAGGAAGCCACACTGATGTCCTGGTGACTCCTTGATTCAGTGGGGGAAGCTGTCCTCTGTTCTGTTTTTTTGTAGTGCCTCAAAGTCTTAAGCAGGCGGAAGTAAAGTTGGCACCAAAATTGTGTGAGCCCATAACTCACACGCTCAGATGATGTGCTGGCACTTAGGATGCTCTGATGCGAAGTTTACTGTGGTTGTGTAGTGGGCCCTGTTCTCGGTTCTGCTCTGATACTTTGTTCTCACATAGACCCATGCTTCACTGTCAATCCCAAGGCCAAGTTCCTGGCTCCCAGTGAGGATACATAGTGACATCAGAAGAAAAGAGAGGTCCCTAGAGCATTTACTTTGGCACTCCAAGGCCATTCCATTACATGGGCTGGCACTTTCCCAGCGCTGGGAAGGCTGAAGAACATGGATTAGTATTTACTAGTGACCCATCAGTTTTCCTGCTCGTTGTCAGGGCTGCAAGGAAGAGTCAGCATGTAGCAATTTTGCTCAGCACAAACACACAATGAGTAATGACTCATTCTCTAGTTTATTAACCTTCTGTGTAGAAGGATTTGATCACCTGGCTATTACGCATTGAGGAAACATCCCTCCTGTTTAGTCCTCGCCTTTAGCATCCTACTGAGATTAGGGAACACTGAAAATATACTAGTTTCTGCTTTGTTTGTTCAAAAACATTTTAATTACCAATACATAAGCATTACTTTTCCCCAAAATGTGTGTGAAACTAGGCAAAAACTTGCATTTGCCTTTTCACTCACTATTCACTGATTTAATATGACTTGTATAATATTATTTTAATGCAAATTAGTAATGTTGTCATACAATTTCTAAATATTTGTCCAGTTATAAACAACTTAGCACTTATATTCCATAACTTGGTAAATAACATTCAGTTTGGGAAATAAAGTACTATTTATATTTCATTTAAAAATAATTATATAGTTTCTTCATAGTGTTTCACAATAGCATTGCTATAACACCCCCTACATGGAACTGAACTTTGATATTACCTATTACTTACCATTTTGCAGGTATATCTTCAGGCCCACACCCCTCTGATCAACTACTTAACAACAGCTGAGAACTTCACATGGCAACTTTCTCAGTTCTATTCCATTAGTCTTATCTCTACTACCTGTACATAATTGCAGATTTTCCCTTTTATAATAAATTCTCTTTGTTGGCATCCACGTGCTGCTCTAAACCTTTATCTCATTAAGGATAAATGAGCTAGATCCAGCTCAACAAGGATATGCTAAAGTTTCTTCATCTGTATAAGTATCAAGGTAAAGAGAAAATAAAAATAAAAATAGAAGCTAAAAATAATGGCATAGTTATTTTCCTCATGGTAAAATGTAAACTTGTATATAATGCAATTTCTATCAGTACAGTGTAATTTAGGAAATATAACTTTACAAGCATCATCTGTGTGTCTAAGGCCTCACAGAAAGAAAACCTAAGAGAAAAAAGATATCTTGGGATATATTCATATTCATAGTTACATTTACATTTATAATTTATATTTTCATTCCATCACTGGAATAAATGAGGTTATGTCATGGGTAAGACCAGAAGCAGAGCAGGAGGCCCAAGTGCATGAAGCCACAACTCTGTTGAGAACAGAAGAGCCAAAGAGAAAGAAGCAAAATTATGAAACCAGGGCGAGTTTCCAAGGAAGAAAAAAAGAAAGAGCACAACTGTGTAGGGGCAAAAATGAGAAAAGTCGAAGTATAAAGGGAGATGCATCTTGCAGGAGACTTACAATTACATGAGGCAAAAGCGTGGGACCCAGTGAATGTTTTCTCCCAACAGTCAGGGAGAGGAAGCTGTCGATGAGGGTTCCGCAAGGGCAAGTGCTTTCCCCTCTCTCCTTTCAGACAATTGCAGCTGCTGTCAGTTAGCCAGCGAGTTTGGAGCCCCAAGCAAACATAGGCAAATGAATAATTAGAGTGTATTTTTCCAAAATCTAGATCTCTTCAAATGTTCATCTCCAATGGTTCTCAGTTATTTATAGATATTATTCAAGAAATCTTAGTTTCTTTCACTGAGATAGCCTGTGGAATGGAGTCTGTACCTGCAACCCGGAAACTGTGGTGTGTGTGCATCAGTTTAACATCAAGACAGTATATGGTAATAATGATAATCATATATATATAGTTTTCTTACAGGGTAAACCAAAAATGTACTAATAATGTACTGCTGGTAGCTTAAAATAACATTATGAGAAATTGTGTTGGTAACTGTACATTAGATATTAATTTGCAAATGTAAGCCAAATTAAAAATAAAAGTTCTTTTCTAGAGTCAGTCAGAAGTGTCAAAGCCACAGAAAATACTCCACTTAAGGACCAAACACTGAGATGAATATTGTATTATGATAAAATACATTAAACCAATACATTAAACTTGAAGTATTATATCATAATAACAACCATTATTATAATTAATTATAATACCATTATGTCATAATACAATATTTAATTATATTAAATATAATTATGATTATAATAAATAATAATAAACTTGGAGTAATATATTATATTATAATACATTAAACCAAGGTCTAAGTCACTCATGAATCAAGGAGCAACTTCTTTAGAAATTCTCACTTTAGAAATTATTGCTAAAGCCCACCCCTGGGGCAGTGGGCTGGGATGGGGGTAAAAGGCAGAAAATTGTACTCGGACAGCAATTAAAATTAAAAAAAGAAATTATTGCTAAAGAAGCTATTTGCCTTGTTTCAGGCACAGTATGCTGATCTGTTAAATGGTAGGTATTTTCACAGCCAAAACCACCCTCCACCCCTTCAGAAATTTCCACTTTTTGTAACTCATGAGAAAGAATTAGGTTGCAATTGCAAGGACCTTTCAGGGGAAAAGGGGAGAACAAATTGAAGGGAGGGAACACTGAGAAATGAGACGGCCGTGAGGGAAGGAAATAGCATGGTCTGCTCAGAATGGGACCAGCAATCACAATGCAGTCTTTCTTACCCTTGGCAAATTCTGTCCAGTTCCAGACAGAGATAGGTTCCAAAGAGAGCTGAACACAGGAAAGAAAAGAAGGGTTTCAGCAGATGGTCTTTGGTGTCAATTCAATGCCAACAGGAATCCACAATTTGGGGTGCAGTGAAGTAGGAAAACTTATTCAGTGCAAATGGCTCAAAGGTGATGGTGCAGGACTATGAAAAGAGCAAGGCCCTGGGGCCAGACCCCTCTCATGCTACACAGCTCTGCTCTGCTCTGAGCTGCTCCTGCAACGTATCTTTGGTGTTTCATCTTTGATGTTTCAGCTTTGGCCTGGGAAATGCAATCTTCAGTCTTTTGTGGAAAAAAAAAAATGTGTTCCTTCTGCTAGAGGGAAGCTGGCTTATATAGCTAGAAGTCCCTGCCTCTGATTCCTGATGGGTCCATCCTCATGCAAATGAGGACTCCAAATACTCACAGTTTGATTGGTTCAAAAGATAACTGTCCTGATTGGTCATGTGGGAGCTGCTGTAATTGGCCAGTGAAGATGCTGATGTGGCTATAGCTGCACTTATGCAATTGAAAATGGAAATAGAACTGCAGAAACTACTCCATAACTGGCTGGCGTAGATGGTGGAAACACAGTACAGGCAGGTAGTTCAGTGCAAGCTTCTACCTGAAATGTAGTTTGCACGAGAAGCCTCTGTGTAGAAACGCCTGCTTAGACCCTGTTTTTCTTCCTTCCTTCTGTTTTCTTTCTCTCTTTCTCCCTTTCTTTCTTTCTTTCTTTCATTTTTTCTTTCTTTTTAAACTTGGAGCCCAGTTAATCCATCAAGAGCCCTTTTTGGCAGATACCCTTTTTCTCAGGGTCCACAGAGGCAAGGCCATGTTCACAGACAACGTAAAGGAAAGTATAACGCAGCGCCAGGAAAGGGTCGGTAGGATAGTGCAAGAACTCTCAGCACTGGCTGTGGCTCAGGGCTAGATTTCTGAAAGCCAAGAGATAAGGAAAATTTGACTATTGAGAGGAGCCAGGCAGATGCTGCATGTGGCCTGATTCTTCATAACCTCTCTGACTTTGCCTCTTATATCTTAATCATTCTCTGCACCTCAGCCAAAGTGGCCTCCTCTCTGCTCCTCAAAATATGAAGCAGGCCCAGTCTGAGGGCTTTTTTTTGCATGTGGAATTCCTTCTGTCTAGAATTATAGAGACTCACAACTGATTTCTTTCTGGGATTTATTCAAATTTACTTTCTTGTGAGTTTTTTCTCTAGGAATCTCATCTGAAATTTCAGCCTTTTGTTTGAACTCTTAATATCCCCTTTCCCTGCATTAATCTTTCTTCTTAGGGTGTGTTACTTTCTAACATGACATGTATTTCCCTGAAGTATTTTATCATCTGTTTCTCCCAATAGAATGTAAGCTCCGTGCGAGTGGAATTTGTGTCTGTTTTGTTCACTGTTGTATCATCAGAACCAAGAACAGTACTGGCCACGGAGCAGGTTCCTTATAAATACTAGTTTACAAAACCAATTAGTAAACATTATTTTATGTAGCAGCAGCTTATAAACCCGTTAAAGATGCCCTCTTCCTTGAAAGGCTTCCTTTACTGCTTCTCCAAAGCTACACATTTCCCTAATTTTCTCCCATTTCACAAGCTAGTTCATTAATTCCTTTTTACCCCTGTTGTTCCTCAATATCCCAGACCATTAACGTTGGCATGTCTTAGTGTTATGGGTTGAATTTTGATCCCCCAAATTTTATATGTTTAGCCCTAACCCCCAGTACCTCAGAGTGTGACCTTGTTTAGAGATATAATCTTACAGAGGTAATGAAGTTAGAATGAGGTTATTCGCATGAGCCTTAAGGCAATTTGGCTGGTGTTTTTCTAAAAAGAAGAAGTTTAGAGCTGTACACAGAGAAACACACACATACACAAGCAAGAACAACACTATGTGAAAGTTAAAACAGAAATCAAGGCAATTCCTCCATAAGCCAAAGATTGCCAGGAAACTACCAGAAATCAGAGAGATCAGATTCCCCTTCACAGTCTTCAGAAGGAACAATTCCCACAGACAGCTTGGTCTCAGACATCTATCTCCAGAGTGTGAGACAATAAATTTGTGTTGTTTAAGTTCTTGAGTTTGTTGTATGTTGTTATGGCAGCCCGAGTAAGTGAACACACCCGAGGGTCAGGTGTTGAGATTCTTTTTTTTAGCCACATACGGTCCCTTGGCATTCTCATGACTTGTGCCTTTGAATCTCATTTACATACTGAAATCTACCAACTGTTTACCTCCAGCCCAGCATCTCCTCAGAACTCCTTGTGTATGTTTTCAACTCTGTTCAAAATCACCTTTAAAATGTCCAGGTCTAAACTGATCTTGCTCTGGAAACTTTTTACCCAGCTTTTTCATCACAGTTCACAGCAACACTATCCTCCAAGTTGCTCAGGTGATTTACTTTGGAAATATTCTGGCCTTTTCTCTTTCATGTCTCACACAAAAATCAAACATAACTCTACTTCGAACATGACAAAAAAACTGTCTAGTGCCTAGAATTTTAGAGCTAAAATAAGCTACCAATGTGTCACTTAAAGAATCAAAACCACAGAAATTATGTGCAATGATAATCAAACATCTTTATTTTCTGTTAACTTTTTACAATCATTTTGGAAAAATAGTGGTGTCTCCAAATGTACTTGCACTGATAGAAGCTGGTGTGACCAAAGCAGTATTTGAATGATTATGGAAAAAATATCTATCACTGAAAAATAAATGTTTCCCTCAGTTCGCATTCTACATGTACTTTCCACAAGCAAAAAGCCCAGGTCCAATGCCCGAAGTAGAAACCATTCCCCTTCATTGAAACAACAGGTCAGAAGAGAGCCTGAGGCGGTTGGAGAGACAAACTTGTGAGGTTTTCAATCCCATTCAAAATGAAGGTTGCCTACAAATGTGGAATCGCATAACATTTTAAAAAGCCTTTTTTTGAAGAATGACTTTATCTTGGTTAGTATTCTCTTAGACATTATGAGGTTTATTTAACACAGCATTCTATCTGCTTAACATTCAAATTTGGACACACTGATCATCTGTTCCACTCTTCTGAATATTTAAAGAAGCTCTATAAATAAACACATCAATTTGCTCTATTACCACCCTTCCAAAAAGCCTCACATAATTAGAATTAGCCTAGTATTTTCTTATCATTAAATATATTTGTGTTATAAAGGATATACAGCATATGAAATTACAGGATTTTCACAAGTTAGAGACAAATGTAAGAACTCTCAAATAATATTTGCAACATAAGCAACACAGTTATTACATTAGCTTAAAATAAATCACAACTTTCACAACACAGCATTTTATTTGGTTTTGATATTGAAGATGTCTACTTGAATTACTTATGTAGAACTCAAAACATAATTGCTCCACTTCTCATTTTGCTTCAAGAATTCTGGAAAAGAAAAAAAATAATATATAAGCGTAAAATATTTTGATTTACTGTATCTTAAGTTCACTCACTTATACACTTATTGGATAAACATCTACTTCTCTTTGGCCCTTGCCAGCAGCCTGTGGCAGGAGATCATGTCGTGTGACACCAGGAGGGCATCTTCCAGGGGCCTGGTTGTCAGAAAGAGAACTGGGATGTGAAGGGACTCCCTGATCAGTTGTTTATTAATAATTGCCCATTTGTAATTTTCACAAATGGTTGACCCACAAGATTTCCTGTTAAAAGAACTTGTCCAAAGCTACCCATTCAAAAAAGAAAAGCATGAAGGGAAGAATCTCATAAATAATCTTATAATTTAGAAAAGAATTAAACCTCTATTAAGCTTTGGTGCCAGCTGTACTACACAATTTACTAGAGAAGCCTTCTTATTCTAAGTACTTTTTTCAAGTAGCTACATGAGATTACCATTCTTTTTTGAGCAAAGGGACTTGTTTCTCTGAAATGCCCATCTGTGACCGTAGGTGGGCATGTGCAGCACCACTGACCACGTGTGCCTCCTCAGAGAGAAGGGTGATCAGCAGACACAAGTGACCAGCTGTGCAGGTGCCTCCTCAGACACCCCGTCCATGAGTGAGGACTCTCGTGAAAACCAGGAACTGAAGTAAGGCAATGAATTATATCTCCTCAGTCTGAGCTTGGGTCTAGTTTAATCTTCCGCACTTTTCCAGGGTTGTAGTCAAGCCTATCTATGTGTTTTTTTATGAAGAAAGTTTTATGGTAACATAGCTACTCCCATTCATTTTACATATTTTTGTGACAAATTCGCACTGCAGTAGCAGATATTTTTAACAGAAACCACAGAGACTGCAAAACCAAGAATATTTACTCCATAGCCTTTAAGAAGAACTTTAGCTAACCTCAGATAGTTGAGATGTGAAATTTCTTTAAGCAATGAAGTATCAGAAGTACATTTTTATGAGCTAATGTATGCATTACTGTACTCAGGAAAAATGTGACTTATACACATAAAAGCAATTGTGGTAACAAGCTGATGACTTAACAAATGAAAAACCTATTCATGTTTTCTCTACTCAAAAAGGTATTTTACAGTGAATACTATTGGTGTCATAGCACCTACACTCACTTTATAGGTAAAAAAATAAAAAGGTAAATTTCACTTCTGCTGTGTGATGCTTGCTAGGTTTCAAGGAACACACTTAGACCCAGAGTGCCCTGTATTTTCATGATAACAAGCCATGCCATGATTTGGTGTCTGTCCCTATACTTAATTAAACAAGATGCTAGCAGTCAATCATGGGACAAAACCTTAATAAAAGCAACCTAGGTTGATTCTCAGACAGTCGGTTTTTCTCATTAGTATGAGTCAGTCTTCTCCATTTTATATCTTGGCAGAGGGATAAGAATATGTCCGAATAAACTAGGACATACAAAACTGTTTACTCACTGTGATTTTCTCTTTTATGCAATCAGAACTCTGCATGAATCATTTTAAGCTGTTTACTGGGTTGCAGTTCACTGCAGGTGGAAGTGTCCTTCTTACATGAGGCCTCATTGTGAAAAGTCTAAGAAATTTCTTAACAAGTGACTCTTACTTATTCAAGTAACTAGATGATTCCCATAAGAACATGTAAAGAATGCACAGATATACCCACCACTGGGAAGTTGTTGCCAGCTTTCCTCAAAGACCCTTTTCATCATTTTCCTAGCTCCTCAAGAAAGTCAGGCAACTCCCCCTCAGCGCTGTAGAGAGAGAGAAAAAAAAAGTGCATGTTAAGGCTGTTAGATAAAAAGGCATTTAAAGAAATGATACTGTGTGATCTATGCTGTTTTCTGAGCCTTGTAAAGTGCTCTGGAGGGCTAAATAATTATCTTGTAGGTTAATTCTTACCTATAAATAATTCTTCAATTTTAAAGAGTTTAAAATTATTCTTACACATTCTAAATCTGGTGGGCAAAGAGTCATCTTGTATAACCCCAACCAACCACTATGTTTAGGTCTTAGTACTCACCTTCTAAGCAAAAACAATCAAATTAAAAGAGAGAACAGCCCACTTTGTACTTATTTTGCTCCAAAATCCACATAACCCAGAGATTCACAGGTTTATAGAATCCGAGAAGACAAAAGAACCCAGCGCTTAACTTGGTAAATAAGAGAATTGGAATGCACATAAAGGGAGTTCCATGTGATACCAAATTGCTGACTGCACTTTACATGCTTTAAACATTAGCATTTTTGATAAAACTCGCCTCCAGATTCAGACTAGATGCCTCCAGAGTCTCCATGTCTAACCCTGGAGGCACAGCAGAATCAACCAGGGAGCTCTCGGGAAAGACCGACGGTGAGACTGTGTACACAAAGGTGCTAATTTCCCAGCAGTAAGTTCTGGGTCGTAAGGGCAGCCAAGGTGGGGAATTATGCTTCCAGGTATAGACTGATAGAAAGATAGACAGATAGCTAAGTCTCCATTCTGCAGCTGCTATTCTTAAAATCATTTATAATTTCTAATTTTAGCAAGTCTTCTGTATCTTTACCTTCTCTTTCCATTGAGAATTGAGTTCAAATACTTCTTCACCGCCATTTGTTTTCGAAGGCGGGTATAGTTGTCAGTGAAGACCGCATCCGAGTGGCGTTTGATTGGTCCCCGGTCTTCCAAGACATCATTGCTAAGAAATGTGAGGAAAATAAACCAAAGGGTTCTAACAAGAAATGATAAATACACCAAAGTTCCAATTTTCTTGTAGTCATATAAAAATTAATTGTGACACTCAACTCATTTTCTATCACAAAAATGCACTGAAAAATATACCTGAGTCTAAGGATAAGAGAGTGAAAAATAATCCAACATGTTTTGACACTTACTGGGAGTGAGTTAAGACACATTTTGTATCTACTGAGCAAATAAGTTATCAAAAAATAGGGGATATTTGAAGTTGCATTCTGGGAGGAAAAGTTCTTTATAAATGAATGCTTATTTACAAGCTATGCCACCTGAAGGGTGCCATCTAAATATTCACAGTTTCACCATTTAAAGAAAGACTCTTCCAGTGCTTGGCTTGAGCAGGAAGTTAAAAAAAAAAACAAGTATTGTGGTTAACACTAAAATTTGTTTTAGTTTATACTATGTCTTATTTATTTTTTTGTGTCTGCTTCAATTTAATTGCAGATTTACAAATGATTGCTACTAAAAAAAATAAAATATGTCAGAAACCAGTGAGAATTTTATTAACAGAAAGGCTTCTTTCCTTCATCCATGGTATTGGTATACTTTATTGAAGAATATAAATTATTTTAATTAAATTGAGCATTATAAAAGTTATAAATTTGCAACAAAATCAGTAAATTATTAATAATGTAAATATAATTCTCAATTTAAATCATCATATTGTGTTTATATAAAAATAATAAATTCTCTTTACCGAAACCGTTTTCCAATAAGAGACTCAAGGTATTTTTTGGCAGAAATTTGACCCAAGAGTCTACTATAGTCATTGGTGAAAACTGCATCAGCATGTCTGGCATTCCTAAAACAGAGAAGAAAGGATAGCCAATGTTTTGAAAATGGTTTTCTAAAATATTATTTTGGCTCTGGCATTAAGAGAGAAAGTCATAAGCATTGTGCTAAGTGAAATAAGCCAGGTAGTGAAAGACAAATACCATATGATCTCACCTATAAGGGAACCTCATCAATAAAACAAACAAGCAGGTAAAATGCAACTGGAGACATTGAAATAAAGAACAAATTGACAGTAAACAGAGAGGAGGAGTGAGAGGAATAATGGGGGGAAAGGGGAAGGGTCATCTAAGAACGTGTATAAAGGACATATGGATGAATCCAAAAGTGGTAGGATAGAGGGTAGGAGGCAGGGATGGGGAGGAGTGGAGGAGAGAAAATGGAGACAGCGGTACATAAACAATAATAAAAAATTAAAAAAGAATTTCTTTTGAAGAAATAAAGGTGAAGCATACAAAAGAAAAAAGTTTATGAAATCTTTTCATAAAAACTTAAGTTTCAAAGGAGATTTTCCAGTAACTTAATAAAATATATTTTCTTCTTATTTATATCAAAATATATCCTATATTTTTACCCCTGAATTTTGTAAAACTTAAAGAAATGAGCTTTTGTAGAAGTGTGTCCTAACATTAAATAATGCTGTCTGATAGAATCTATAAAACTAATTCTTCTCTAAGAAATATTGATGGGAGAAATATAACAAATTACTTTCTATTTCTTTATTTATGGTGCTTTATTACTATTACCTTTTAAAACATTTTAATTGTTGTTCAATTACAGTTTTCTGTCTTTTATTCCCATCCGAGCCCACCCCCCAGCCCTCCCCACCTCCCTCCCATTTCCACCCCCCCTAGTTTTTGTCCATGTGTCTTTTATACTTGTTCCTGTAAACCCTTCCCCTTTTCCCCTGAAATTCCCTCCCCTCTCCCCTCTGGTTACTGTCAGCCTGTTCTCTATTTCAGTGTCTTTGGTTATATTTTGCTTGTTTCTTTGTTTTATTGTTTAGGCTCCTTTAATAATGACAGATATAAGAGGAAACAATCCTGATTTTTAGGGAAAAAACCCTATTATCCTTCTGCTATTTCTTCTGCCAAAATATTAGAAACAAATGCCTTAGAACAGAGAGGAACTTGGGGCTTATCAACCAACTATTCTTTCCAAATAAAGAAGCTTTTATATTTTGTCTTCAGTAGAGAGCTACTCTGTCTACATGTGAATGTTGCTCTTGACAAATGGCTCTGTGACTAAATAGCTTTTATTATTAGACATCTTTTCTGTACCTAGACATGAAACTTCCTCTAGAAACTGCCCTAGAACTTCCTCTATGCTAGAACCCTAAATACTAATGTTTTATTAGAATTGGTGCAACTTCTCCTGTTGACATTTTGTGTAACAGGATGCAAGAGAATGATTAGTTCACTCTGGCTTGTTACAACCTCTCTACATGGAAGTTGTGACCAGCTGTACAAGCAGCAATAAGTCAGGCTGGGTGAAACCATGACATGTGGAAACCTGTACTGTTATGCTGTAGAAACAGCTTCATGGAGACACAAAAATAAAATATGCATTTCCAAAATATGTTTTCAAAATACTATGCCATAAAAATGAACTCACCTGGATGCATCATAATAAGGTGCGTCATTTTCAGCTAAAGCATTCTCCAAGATGTCAGTGTCTGATTTTAATGAAACTTGATCAGGTCCATTTGCTCCTTCATAGGGTATTCTGTCACCCATCGTATTAGAAAAAAAGTACAGTGAAATACAATTCGTTCTTTTCTCAGAAGGTGTTGCTCAT
>PVKU01012392.1:0-35715 GCA_004027475.1 Anoura caudifer
AAAGAGGAGAGATTACAACTGACACCACAGAAATACAAAGGATTGTAAGAAATTACTATGAAGAACTGTATGCCAAGAAATTTGAAAACTTAGGTGAAATGGACAAGTTTCTAGAAAAATATAATCTCCCAAAACTCAATGAAGAAGAAGCAGAAAGCCTGAACAGACCAATAACAGCAGATGAAATAGAAGCAGTAATTAAAAAACTCCTGACACAAAAAGCCCAGGACCAAATGGTTTTACAGGAGAATTCTACAAAGCATTTAAGGAAGAGCTAACCCCTATCCTTCACAAACTTTTCAAAAAAATCCAAAATGATGGAAGACTACCAAACTCTTTTTATGAAGCCAACATCATTCTAATCCCCAAACCAGATGAAGACATAACAAAGAAAGAAAACTTCAGGCCCATATCACTGATGAACATAGACACTAAAATCCTCAACAAAATAGTGGCAAACTGTATCCAACAATACATTAAAAAGATCATACATCATGACCAAGTGGGATTCATCCCAGGGATGCAAGGATGGTTCAACATACGCAAATCAGTAAATGTAATACATCACATAAACAAAAGCAAAGACAAAAAATCACATGATCATATCAATAGATGAAGAACAAGCATTAGATAAGGTACAGCACCCATTTATGATAAAAAACATTCAGCAAAGTGGGAATTGAGGGAGCATTCCTCAACATAATCAAGGCCATATATGAGAGACCTACAGCCAACATCATACTCAACGGGCAGAAACTAAAATCTTTTCCACTAAGATCAGGAACAAGACAAGGTTGTCCACTTTCACCACTTCTATTCAATATAGCATTGGAAGTATTGGCCACAGCGATTAGACAAGAAAAGGAAATAAAAGGCATCCAAATAGGAAAGGAGGAAACAAAACTATCATTATTTGCAGATGACATGATAGTGTACATAGAAAATCCTATAGACTCGGCCAAAAAGCTGCTCAACCTAGTAAATGAATTTGGCCAAACAGCAGGATACAAAGTCAATATCCAAAAATCAAAGGCATTTCTGTATACCAACAATGAAACAGCAGAAGCAGAAATCAAGAAAAATTCCCATTTGATATAGCAAAAAGAAAAATAAAAACCCTAGGAATAAACCTAACCTAAGAGGTAAAAGACCTGTATGCAGAAAATTACACAACACTGAAGAAAGAAATCAAGGAAGACACAAACAAATGGAAACATATACATGTTTCATGTTCATGGATCGGAAGAATTAACATCAGCAAAATGTCCATACTACCCAAAGCAATTTACAGATTCAATGCAATACCTATTAAATTACCAATGGCGTATTTCACAGACATAGAACAAACACTTCAAAAATTTACATGGAGCCATAAAGGACCTCAAATAGCTGCAGCAATTTTGAGAAAGAAGAGCCAAGTAGGAGAGATTACAATACCTGACACCAATCTGTATTACAAGGCCACTGTAATCAAAACAGCCTGGTACTGGCACAAAAACAGACACATGGACCAGTGGAATAGAATAGAGAGCCCAGAAGTAAACCCATTTCTCTACAGTCAATTAATATTTGACAAAGGAGGCAGCAACATAAAATGGAGTAAAAGTAGCCCCTTCAACAAGTGGTGTTGGGAGAACTGGATAACTACATGCAAAAAAATGAAACTTGAACACCAACTTACACCATACACAAAAATAAATTCAAGGTGGATAAAAGATTTATATATAAGCTGTGACACCATTTAAGTCCAGAGTAGAATGTAGGCAGGAAAATCTGAGACATTTCATGCAGCAACATTTTTACTGATATGTCCCCTAAAGCAAGGGACATAAAGGAAAGAATAAACAAATGGGATCTCATGAAAATAAAAAGCTTCTGCATGGCTAAAGAAAACAGTATTAAAATGAAAAGAGAACCAACTGTATGAGAAAACATATTTGCCAGTGATACCTCAGACAAGGGTTTAATCTCCAAAATATATAAAGAACTTACAGGACTCCACTCTAAGAAGACAAGCAACCCAATTAAAAAATGGGCAAAAGACTTGAACAAACACTTCTCCAAGGAGGACATACAGAAGATCCAGAAACACATGAAAAGATGCTCAGTATTGCTAGCTATCAGAGAGATGCAAATTAAAACCACAATGAGATACCACCTCACACCAGTCAGAATGGCCATCATAAACAAAGCAACAAACAACAAGTGTTGGAGTGGCTGTGGAGAAAAGGGGACCCTAGTGCACTGTTGGTGGGACTGCAGACTGGTACAACCACTATGGAAAGCAGTATGGAATTTTCTAAGAAAACTAAAAATGGACCTACCTTTTGACCCAGCAATTCCACTGCTAGGATTATATCCTAGAAACCCTGAAACACCAATCCAAAAGAACCTATACACGCCGATGTTCATAGCAGCACAATTTACAATAGCCAAGTGTTGGAAACAACCTAGGTGCCCATCAGTAAATGAATGGATCAAGAAACTATGGTACATTTACACAATGAAATTCTATGCAGCAGAAGGAAAGAAGGAGCTCCTACCCTCTGTGACAGCAGGGATGGAACTGGAGAGCATTATACTAAGCGAAATAAGCCAGGAGGTGAAAGACAAATACCATATGATCTCACCTTTAACAGGATCCTAATTAACAGAACAAACAAACAAGCATAATATAACCAAAGACACTGAAATTGAGAACAAGAGAGGAGAGTGATAGGAATTTCTAGGGAAAAGGGGAATGGTTTAGAGCAACAAGTATAAAAGACACATGGACAAAAGCTAGGGTGGGGTGGAAATGGGAGGGAGGTGGGGAGGGCTGGGGCGGTGGGCTGGGATGGGAGTAGAAGACAGAAAACTGTATAAGAACAACAATTAAAATAAAATAAAAAAAGAGAAGATGATGAAAATATAAATAAATGGAAGTGTATACCCTGTTCATGGATTGGAAGAATTAACATCATTAAAATGTCCATACTACTCAAAGCAACCTATAGATTAAATGTAATTCCTATTAAAATACTAAGGGCATATTTCACATCTAGAACAAATACATCACAAATTTATATGGAACCAAAAAGGACTCCACGTAGCCATGGCTAACTTGAGAAAGAATAAAAAAGTTGGAGGGATCACAATACCTGATATCAAACCATATTACAAGGTCAGTGTAATAAAAACCATTTGATACTGGCATAAGAACAGACACATAGATAAATGGAACAGAATAGAGAACTCAGAAATAAACCCATGTCTCTAAGGTCAATTAATATGTGACAAAGGGGGCACAAACATAAAATTGAGTAAAAATAACCTCTTCAAAAATTGGTGTTGGGAGAATTGGACTGGTACATGCAAAAAAAAAAACCCAACAGACAAACCCCCAAATAAACAAAAACTAGACCACCAACTTACACTGTACACCAGAATAAACTCAAGATGGATAAAAGACTTAAATGTAACTTGTGATACCATAAAAGTCCTGGTGGAAAACATAGGCAATATCATTTTATATATCCTATGTAGCAATATCCCCCCCGCCCCCCGATATATCTTCTAGGGCAAAGGAAATAAAGGAAAAAAGATAAATGAATGGGACTATATCAAATTAAAAAGTTTCTGCACAGGTAAAGAAACCATCATAAAAATGAAAAGGGAACTGGATGGGAGAAAATATTTACCAATGATAATATCAGACAAGGGTTTACTCTCCAAAATATATAAAGAATACACATGACTCAACACCAGGAAGACAAACAATCCAATTAAAAATGGGCAAAGCACCTGAATAGACACTTCTCCAAAGAGGGCATGCAGATGGCCCATAGACATATGAAAGGATGCTCAACATCACTAGCCATCAGAGAGATGCAAATTAAAACCACAATGAAATATCACCTCAAACAACAAGTGCCAATAAGGATGTGGAGAAAAGGGAATCTTATTGCACTGTTGGGTGGAAATGCAGACTGGTGCAGCCACTGTGGAAAACAGTATGGGATTTCCTCAAAATATTAAAAATGGAACTGCCTTTTGACACAGTGATCCCAGTGCTGGGAGTATACTCTAAGAATCCTGACACACCAACTCAAAAGAACTTATGCACCCCTATGTTCGTAGCAGTGCTAGTTACAATAGCCAAGTGTTGGAAGCAGCCTGAGTGACCATAAGCAGATGAGTGGATTAAAAAAACTGTGGTACATTACACAATGGAATAGTATGCAGCAGAAGGAAAGAAGAAGAAATTCCTACCCTTTGCAGCAGCATGGATGGAACTGGAGACCATTATGCTAGTGAAATAGGCCAGTAGGTGAAAGACAAATACCACATGATCTCACTTATAAGAGGAATCTTATGATTAAAATAAAGTAATGAGCAAAACAGAACCAGAGACATGGAAACAGGAAACTGACAGCTGCAAGAGGAAAGTGGGGAGGGGTGGAATGGTGGAAAGAAGAGGAAGGGATTAGTCAAAAAACCTGTATGAATGACATGGACATGCACTATGGTGCAGGCATGGATTGTAGGAGCAGGCCGTGGGTGATATAGAGGAAGGTAAAGGGGGAAAGATTGGGACAACTGTAACAGAATAAACAAGATTAAAAAAAGGGATGACAAACGAGTTTCAACTCTCATGTGAACTCTGGTCAATGGTCTGGAGTATGTGTTGAGGACAATCTTCAAAAGCTCAGTAGACAATGGTGTTTTTGTTTAGTGAGGCTATCAGACATGGAAATGGGAGTATAGAAGGGTGGCATGTAAGTCATGTATTGCCACCCTACCTTAAAGTGGAGACTATTTTTTAGTCATATGACAGCTGAGTATGACATCATTAATGAAATATATTCTACAAATTTGACCTTCCAAAATTGAACAGCAAGTGGAGTAGCTTTGGTTAATGGGAAAGTTTTCCAATTATTAATGTTATGAATAAGCCTGGGATAAACTTCACAGGCACAGAAGTTATAATAGGTATTAGCTTTGTCATTCTGCTGTGTTTCAAGGAAACATGCTAGTTTTATTTTTCTTACTGACATGTAAAAAATGAAATAGTCATAGCATTTACTGGAAAGTATTAAAAAAATCAAATGCAAACAGCATGCAATAGTGTCATGCCTCATCCCAACATCAATGTTGAGACAAGAATAATTCAGTTTGAAAAAAAAAAAAGAATAATTCAGTTTGTCTGGGGAGGGGAAGGAGAGTGAGAATATTTAAGTTTTAAAGTTTTATTCTTTTAGAAAACTACATTCAAACAATATAGTGTCAATGACTACGATGTGTTAATTAACTAGATGGAAAGACTACTTTCACAATGTATATGTATATTAAGTCACCACAATGCATAATCTTGTCAGTTATGCCTCAGTAAAACTGAAAAAAAAAAAAGCCTTGAAGAAAAAAATAAAGTCACTAAATCAAGTGGGGGAAAAGGTGTAATTTATTTGTCATAATGTCATAATGAGAAAAATATTATCATTTACCCTGAGACATATTTGAACTGAAGCACAATGTTAAATGTACCTCAATAACTTGCAACTCAAAATGACTTCAAGTCCTGTGGTTAATGCTTCCTAAATATTCCTTAGTTCTCATCTCCAGTGATGTATCTGAGTTCAAACTACCATCAGCTCCTGCCCAAACCCCTACAACCAATGAACCTACATCTGCTTCCATGTGTGCTTCACACTGTAGTCACGGTCATCTCTTCCAGGCAAAAATCAGATCATGTTGCTCCTACCCTGAAAAAGCTGTAATTGGTTTCCCGATGCTTGCAAAAATCCTTTATAGATCCTTCATCTGGTCCCTCCACACCTTTCCAGCCTCACCTTGCTCTGGACTCTTGCCTGCTTTGCTTTACCTGCTCCAGGATCAGAGACATTATTTCAGTCCTTCCATGTTCCAGGCTTCCTCACACCTTGAGGTCTTTGACTCTGCTTCCCTGCCCTAAACACCTGGTTAACTCCTGTTTAGTGTTTCAATCTTGGTTCCAAGGGTCACTTCAGGGAAGGCATCTCAGACCTCTCTAAACCAAATCCCATCAGGAGAGACTCTCGTTACCCCATGAAGCTCTCCTCACACTCTTCATTGCTCCCATTTGCATGGCTAAGGTCACTCTGGTAAAGAAATGATTTCTTTGGATGACCTTTTCTCTCCCCCATGAGTCTAAAAGTTCCCTGATAACAGGGGTCGTATCTGTACTTTTGTTCATTATTGATTCTCCAACTCCTAGTACGAGTACCCAGCATAGAGCAAGTGTTCACTAAATATTTGTTCAATAAAAAAAATATCAAAATGCCTGTTTACCCATACTCAGAATTTTAATTTATCTCTGAGAAAATCTTACATTTATTCAGCAGTTTGTCATTTAAATGGCAGTTTAGGGTATACTGTTATATACTGTTTATGAAATCTCTGAGAAGGCAGGGAAGGAATGACTCCACAGATCTTACCGAAGAAACTGAGGTTCTGACAGTGCCCTGTGTATAGGCATGCAAGGGGGAGGTGGTAGAATCAGACATCTGCCACATCCTCTCTGACTCCAAGTCTAGAGTTCATTTCCCACAGACAGTGTATCATAGCAGGGTGACAGGTTATTATGCAATTAGCAGACTAGTTAATTGCTATGATCTTGTCTTAAGATCTTTCAGATCAGCGTTACAGACTTGCAGTATCTGTTTGGATTTGCTTGTTGTTTTTACATTCGGTGGAACAGAAATGGCAAGCAGCAGTGACCACTTGGCCTGGAACACTGGGGGCTGAATCCCTCACATTTTCCTTTCTATGTGGAGGATGGGTTACTAGGTACATCAGGACCTACTATGTATTTATTTGCTCCCTAGAGACACCAGCAGCAGGGGCATAATTCCAAGACGACATTCTGCTCAGGAAGAAAGTTAACTCTTAATTAGAGACCCTATGAGGTCCTACACAAGCACAACTGTATAACTGGAAAGGCAGGACAGATACATATCTGTGATTGAAGGACCCAGAGGTTCTGGTCAGAGAACAAAGCCCTCCATGATGCTAATGCTTCCCCAAATGTCACTGTACCATCCTATTTTATAGATGGTAGAATAAAGGGAAATCTCCCGGGCTATCAGCAAAATACCACGCTTGGGCCCTGATACATGTTTAAACTGATAGTATGTTGCAGCCAGAGAGGACCTTCTGGTTATCCAATTCCTCATTTTACAGATGTACACACAGAGTGTGTCTCACCTAATCATCATGGACCTAATTACTTAACCACCAGTTGTGCGTGAGCATTAGAAGTGATATAAATCTTTCAGTGAAGGTGGTAAATTAGCTCTTAAACTCCCCTCCCACTAGCTGACCTCTAAGCTAAAAAACAAAGCAAAACAAAACATGTTTTGTTTTGGTTTTAATCTTAAGAAAATTAGTGAAGGCAGGGGCCACATTTTGCATGGGCAGAACTAGCTTTATTGTTGACAATTAACTCTTAGTGACCCCACAGTAAATATTTTTCAGTCAAATTAATTCCATTAAGTTGTCAACTTAGTTTTAAGTAATTACCCATTATCTTAAGTCACTTAAAAAAAAAAGCCTACAAAAAAAAAAAAAACAAAACCAAAAAACAAACAACCGAAGGCTTTCAGGTTTCTAACAACCTCACTGACTAAAGATAAATAGGGTTTGAAAAAGAATGAGCCACCTGCCATCTCCAGCACATGACAAAGCATGTTTGTATCACCAACGAACTCTGTGGTTCTGGTTTGCTTTCTGAAGCCTCGTTAGCACTGTGGAGCTCACCTCACCTTGGACTCTACACATAGCTTTCATGGGGACTGGATAGACAGTGTGGAGATATTTCCCTAATGGAATTAACCAGTCAAGAACCATGATTTATGGTAAGAGCCAGTGGATTACAGCCCAATGGGCGCCTCTGCACAGCTGGCACTCAGTTCCTACTGAATCTGTGCTTCATCAGAGTTGACATTTCATGTCTCCTCTGTCCTCAGCCACCTCCCACATGAAAGGGAACTGGAACATTATCTTCCTTCCTTACGGATGAAGGTCAGATTGTAACTCCAGCCGCTGCTCCTGCTGACAGGCTGCTCTGACTAATGATGACTAATGTTTTACAGAGGAGCGTGGAGAACCTGCCACAGCTACCTCTTTAATGAGATCAGGCTTCACTCCTAAGTCCTTATTTTCTCACTTTATACTTGTTCCCCTGGGGTCTCGTTCACTCTCATGGCTCTACTTTCTGTCTGCATGAGAATTTGTAGTGTTGTCTTTCTAATTCTGACCTCTAACTGTTTGCACACCTCAGCCCCATGTGCCTCTTCTCACTCCATCACTCACTCACTCACTCACTCACTCATCCATCTACTTATCCATTGTGAAACAGTTATCCAATGATCATCGCAGGTCCAGCATTATCTATCTGGACAGCTTACTTGCTAAGACAAAGGTAATACTTGATTTTGCTGAATCTGCTATACCTGCTTCCTCTACCCTCACCCCTTTTCTCTTCTCAATAATATATTCCTCTAGGGTGAGCTTATTTATCCCCAGGCTCCTTGTAAATCTGTTTCTAAATCAACCCACCCTTCCCCTGAGGCCTAGCCCAAGTGTCCATCTGCATCTGCACTTATTATTCCACAGGGCTCATGTCCAATAATAAATGCAGTGTCTTTCCCCTCACACCTGCTCCACCTTTAATAGTCCATCGAATCTATAAATGGCACTATGAACCACCCAGTCCTCTAAGCTGAGAATTTGGGGTTCATCCTAAATTTGTTCCCTTCACCCTTTCCATATTCCATCAGTCCTGTAGGTTCTATTGCCTTGATGTGTCTTGTACTGATGTCTACTCTCCTACTATTGGATTCAGAACTTCAGAACCTCAGAACTATTGCCTACTTTACTGTAAGTGGCCTCTAACTATTCATTCTCTCCTTTCCTCTATCCTTGCCCTGTTTAATCATTCTGTCTACTGATGCTAGAGAAATCTTCTTAAGACATAGATTTGAACACATCACTTCTTTTTTCTTCTATACTGGTATCCTATTTGCTTCAGAATGAAGTCCAAACTCCTGGGCATAAAAGCTGCTGGACCAACTGGCTGCCTGCATCTTCAGCCTCATTTCCATGAAGTCCCACCTCACATCCCTGTCTTCATCTCTGTCCACTCCACTCACAGTTCTCAGAATACCCAGGATGTTTGGTAACCCAATCTTTGCCCTGTCATGCCCATTTCTATCAGAATTCACTTCCCATCCTGTCTGCCTGAGAACAAATTACTTTTTTTGAAATCTTAGCCCAAGTAAAACATCTTCAATGATATGGGCTCACTAGTCTTTCTCCTCCATGTAGAACTGACAAGTCTTGTTTCTGTGTTCCCCGCAGTATCCTGGCTGTGCCCCTGTCACAGTATCTAGAACACATCAATGCCCCCCCCCCTTTTTTTTTTAAAAAAAAAAAGATTATAACATTGGTTTATGATAAAAGCATTTCAGGAATACGCAGTAAAATCTTATCCCAGTGCCACCTAATATATCTGAGAAGCATCCAAACACTTATATTGGTGACAAGGACATCAACAAGAAAGACTGTATCAAAGCTGTGATTCGACAGAGAAAAAGAAAGGACTTTTAGGTCTCCTTCAAGTCTATGTGGGAGGATTGATAAGATCAGAGAACTGTGTCTCAGGTACCATGCTGTGGTCTGTGCTGACTAGAATGTAAGTCTCTTGAGGGTAGGGGTTACATTCTGTCTTTGCATTCCTAGTGTGTACCAAAGTGACAGGTATTTGATGGATAACTTCAAGCATTTAATGAATGCTTACTAAATAATAAATGAATAATTAACAGGGGTATTTATTATGACAAATGATTCTATATTTGTCTGTTTTAAAAAAATATTTTTATTGTTAGTATGGCTAATGTATTGCATTTCCCATAAATAGATTATCAGAAGAAGGGGAAGCCAGATTATATTTCAGCATGAGACATGCATTAGCTTAAGTAACTTGATTATGAGACTATAAAAGAAGAGAATTGCAGAGTTTTAGAACTAGAATGAACTGAAGCAAACATTTAATCTAACCCTTTCATTTTACAGATGTATCATGAGATCACATAGCTAATTAAATGGCAGAATTTTTTCTCACCCAAGGACATTTTCTCATTGCTTTTAGAAAGAAAGGAAGGAAGAGAGAAACATCAATTGGTTGCCTCCTGTATGCACCTGGACTGAGGATCATATGCACCCAGATGTGGATCAAATCCATAACCTAGGTATGTACCCCAACTGGGAATTGAACCCAGAACCTTTTGGTTACAGGATGATGCTCCAACCAACTGAGCCACACCACCTAGGGCAATAAGATCCTTTTTTGTGCATTTATTGCCTAATTAGTGAAGTAACCTTTCTTGGGCTTCGATTGTGTGCCAGCCACTGCTCTGGGTCATATATAGAGGTTTTGCTCATGATCTAAATAGCCAGGTGCAGCCACCAAGGCTATAACCCAGATTGTGCATTTGGTCCTCCTACCTCTCTCGTACCACCACATGTGTTGAACACAAACATCTCTTTCTTGGGTCACTGTGACATGTTGCCATGTTGCTTCTCTGATCTTGAGCATATTCTGAATTGTGTCACAAGCCTTCCTTGCTTCTTGACCTTGACTGTATCAACTATGGCCCCATCAGATAAAAATTTCAAAGACAGACCGCCCATGTCCTATTTGTCCTCACTAGTCTATGCTTCTGGCCTCTTCCACAGCTTTCTTATCAGGCTGACTGCTGCATTCTTCACTAACCATTAGCCCTACTCTGCCCATTACTCAAATTTCCCCTTTACTTATCATCATTACCCAGACACCTCTTTCTCACTCTCCCAAATTCACCAAAGATTTTATCGTCCCAAAATTACTTAGATCGTGAGATCTCACAAGTGTTTAATTAGAGAACTGGAATAAATTCATTGTTTAGAGTAAAAAGATATTCAGCATGATGCTGTGGGAAGCTGAGTGTGGCCAAAATATGGAAGATAAAATATGATTACAAATGATTTAAATGATAGTTGATATAAATTTGATTAAAAAATAAAAAATGCAAAGCACAGCTTTTTCAAAAAGCCCTGGACAGGTGAGAGGTTCCTGCTGGGTATTCACATATTCGTATGCAGATCCTGTGTCCTCCTACACAAGTAAATTTGTCTGAAATATGCCCAAGTCCTGGGTGGTTTAAATCAAACACACCATGTGTTTTATGGAATAGCAACTGATTGTTGTTGATTTCTTTTTCTCTCAGCAGATGTTTCAACTCATATATTGAGATTTATCATTAAGCTTCCTAGCTTGCCAGCTTCACTAGTTCTACAGAGAGAAATAACACACAATAAGAAAAAGCAAAAACTGCAAACAAGTCTCATTTCCTGGGTTCGTACTTTGTGCTATACAATGTGTCATTTAATCTTCACAGCAATGAGTGAAGTAAAAGATTTAGAGAGATGAAAAAAAACCACTCCAAATTCCATAGTTTAGTGATTGGCAGAGCCAGTATTTTAAATCTAGTTCACAACCCAGTACTCTTAATCAGTTTGTTTTATTGTCTACACACACAATATGGTCCCAAATGGCCAATGTGATACTACAAATGTCACATCTCTGTGTGATTGTGGTAAGAAAACCAATAGTAGTTTGGTGTGGAGACCCACTCTTGCCAGTTCATACTTTATAATACATGAGGCTTCTTTTGTTGTTGGGCGCTTAATGAGCCAACATATGAAAAGGAAGAAAAGAGAATTTTCTTGGATTAGGTATGAATCGATACCCAAAGCATGATATTCCTCAAACCATAAAGAAATCTGAATAATTAACATTGATTGAAAAGTACTTATGATAAAAAGCAAAAATCAAATCCAACTCAACTCAGAAAGCCTACCTGAAAATATAATCAAAAGGAAAAAAGCCTACCCCATGAAACATGATCATAGGGAGACACTTGAAACAGCACACATGTCTGTATTTCTGCAGATCATCAATGATCTCATTATTGCCTGGACAGTCAAGGAGGTAACGGAGACGGCCCTCTCCCTCTTCTCCTAGTCCACAGCAGTCTCTGGCTGTGCGGGTGCCACACCTGGGGGCTTTCATGTTTTAGAGCTTCTGAGTCTTAAGCCTATATATTTTTCCATCACCTTATTCTCCCTTAAAGCAGAGTAGGAAAACACATACAGTTTCTCACTCTCTTCCATAGGCCACTTGTTCTTTCATCTTTGGTAAAAGTCTCTCTACTTTCAAGAGTCTTCTGCATTAAACAAACAAACAACCACCCTCCCAAACCTCTCACATACTTGACCTATCCATCTGGAGATACATTCCATGGTGTGTATTTTAAGAGTCAGCTTTGCAATTTCTGGAAATAAAAATTGTTTTCTGAAAGTACTTATAAAGAAGGAAGTCATAACTGGTGGTTCCACAATCCAATTTGGAGGAAAGGATAGCTTTCCAAAGTTCTGAAGCATTAAAGAAATGTTAACAAACAACTTAAAGAATATGCCATTAAATAGTTTAAACACATATCAACCACTAATTTAAAAAATATTAAAATATTAATAAATATGCTAAACAATCAAAGATCACAATTGAAATATTGATAAGGAGATAATTTGCTTCACCAAGACCATTTAGTGTTAATGCCACAAATCTATCTTTTATACAACTTATGGCCAGTATTTTATATTGTTCTCTCTCTCCTTTTTTTTTTTTTGCATTATGATGAGAACAGAGAAATTTATGGTATAAAAGCCAGCAAGAACATAGCACTGAACTTGTGCATTTTTTAATACATAACTGAAAAGAGACCAGATGAGTATAAAATATCACTACAATAGTCACCATCACTATTAGGTCTCTTCTCATCAGAGTCACTGCTCTTTCTAAGCACTTACAACACTATTTTAAAACAAAATTGCTCTAATATCTTTTAAGCTTACAAAGACTTGGTACAATTGACTTGCAGAAGCAATTGCTCTCTGGTACACTTAATATCCTTTGGATGAAAATCATGGAAAGCCCCAGACTGCCTGAGTTGAAGATGAGTTTTACACTAACACTTTCTCATTCTCAGTTGCTGCAGAGAACATAGATTTCGTTGCAAAAAGAAGTTTGTTCAGTTGGTATTTTTATGGTTTAGAATGATCTGTGTCATCTGAGGGGTGGGGTGCAGGAGCAGCAAACTGTAGTTTATGCAGGAGCAAAAGAAATTATTTCAGTTTCCTTAGAATAGTTAAAAGAAGAGGTTTTACCTATAGGTGGCTTCTGAAGTGAGTCATTATGTTGTGTGGGCTAGAAAGCAAGCTTTCCACTCATTATTCTTCATAATCATTTGCATTTTACAAAGTAAGTTATAAATTCTTTTTGGCTTCTTTTCATCAAACATGTTTTTGGGGACAAAGTGCATCAGTAAGTAAACCATCATATATGGTTTTCCTGCTTTGCCTTATTTCAAGAGTGTTAATTCCAAAGAGGAAAAGCACCATGGTGAGTGAGAATTTGCAGAAATTTACCACCTCTCTGCCTGTCTCTCAGGTTTGAGTCCCCAGAACTGTCAGTCATAGCCCACAGTTTCTCCAGACTCCATCCTGGCAACTCTGGCTGAGTAATAGGCCCTGTAGGGCTGACATCTCACCTCCTCCTTTTCTCTGCCCATTTCCAAAGGACTGACTGCCAGACCAGCTGAGAACCTGAAAGCAAATTATCTGCCAGCTTGCACTTCTGAGCACTGCTTCCATGGAGTCCCTTTTTGGGATATTTCACTACTACTCTAATACCCAGTGCTGACTACTCACCCAGGGATCAGTTATCAGGCCATGGTAGCCTTTCAGTTAGAATATTTACTTTCTTAATGTTTTCTGAGATTTTAAGTTTTCATTTACCCACACAAGCCGGCTGGCCTGTCAGTCCATTGCTGTATTAGGGCATAATTCCAAAAGCCTGAATATTGGTTGGGATGAGACTTATTCAAAAATCAAATCCATATTTAATGAGGGCTGGCCAGAGAGAGGCCAGTTTCTTCCTATACCTTCAGATCTATAAAGCATTCTGGGAGAGAGCTTCATTTCACTATAATCCACTTCCCTCCGTGTGATTAAAATATTGCCAGGTAAATTAAAATTCTTTTGTTAATCCTTCAGGTGTTGGGTGCAAATCTTGGTTTCTGCAGCTCTTTGAGCCTGCAGCCACTCCCAAGATGGGCAGTCTAAGACAAGTCAGAGCTTCTTCCATTATCTCTGGCAAAACTCAGTTCTTTTAAAGAAAAAATTCTTTAATACATCAAGAGACAACACATTTGAAAAAAATTAGAAAATTGAAATAAAAATACAGTCCCCATTTTAAAAATCATTTGATTCAACAGAAGTAAAATCACTTCATTTAGTTTGCTATAAAAATTTTGAGTGCTCGTTCTCAATTTCTTATCTTTTTTTGAGCACTGGGGACAACAGTTTTTGGTGATACCGTCCATGGGCCACCCTCTGAGTAGCACCCACAGGTCTAGAACATGGATTCACTGTGAATGGTGCCCCTAGTGTTGTCAAGTGCTGAGTTCCTGCCTGATCCCCAGAAGTGTACACATGTATAAAAAAAGAGAAGGGAGTGGCAAGAATTTACAGAGACTTTGGTGTGATAGGCAAATTAATCTGTTGTAGACAAAAAAACAAGGCATCACTGTCCTTATTTAAACTTTATGCCTGAGCCTTATACCAACTTGGAGATGGGACTTCACATGCATGCTTATTAGGGATCTGATATCACTGGAAGCAAATGAGACCTTTTCCACTTAACTCAGATTTTTGGGCCAAAGTCCAATTTGGATAATCACCTGTGACTAGATGAATGCTTCCCACCACTGAAATTATACTTCCCCACTTAAAGTACTGTGTAATATCACAGTCTGCCTTTGAACAGCTGCCATGATAAACTTTAGAGACAACTACCTTTTTCTACAAGATAGAACAAATTTTTAAAAAGCTGGTGTGTTGTGTGTGTATGTGTCTCTGTGTGTCCCTGGGTGAGGTTTATGAACATACAAATGGTTTCTTAAGGAAAAACACTCTTGGTTAAAAGTATCAAGATGATAGTTTTATCAGAAGAGGAATTTCACTGAATATTTATACAACAAGGCTATGAGACTACAAAACTGAGTCTTCTGTACGGAGAAAGAAGCAAATGCTTCAATGCATGTGTTTTAAAGTCAGACTTTAGTTTGATTGTAGATATTCTGTGGGACAGCTTTATTAAAAAGAGAAACTTCAAAGATCTTTAAGAAAAGTTTAGGGCAGGTATCTCTTTAAGGCTTCCACCTCTCTGCATAATTTTGGTGTTCCTATTCTTTTCTTATACAGTTGGTGTAAAAAGGGCTGTAAAAGTATAAGTCTTTGAATATTCATTTAAAAATAAAAATAGACTTCTGAGCTCCTTTCCCCCCTTTTTCTGAATCTAATTCCACATTGTTGCCAGAGTTACTTTCCTAACACATGTTCATCATATAATTCCCTATGAAGCGTCTACATTTGTTCTTCATTTTCCATCAGAGCAAGTCTAGCCCCTCCTGCTGGGCATGGAAGGCCCTGTACAGGGACCATCCCTATCTCACTGACCCAAAATCAGCTTTGATTACTTCTCAGCGTGAACTTTCACTGGAGTTGGGCTGCTCTCCAAAGAATGTTTCTGATTGCCTCTGGGCCTTCTCATGACTGACAAAGCTATTGAGAGTAGGGAGTCCTTTTCCCTTTTTTCCACCTTTTTAACCTTAAATACTCATTCAGCTTGAGTGTACCTTCAGGTAGGTCTTTTCCTAAAATCTTCTCACTCCTATCTGTGTCACAGGATTTATACTTTAAGTAAGTATACCCTCTCTTCCAGTGTTTCTTGCCTCATCTGTGTGTATTAACTCCATCTCCTAAGTGAAATGATGTGCTCTTCACAGGTAGATAGCATCTTTTCCTTCACGTTGTGTGGATACTTGGCTAATCCTCCCTCCATCTCCTATTTGGCACTTCCCTTCTCCCTGTCACTAGGGACAGTATGCCAAAGAAGCACTGTAACAACTTCTCCCTCAGGTGCTTTTAAAAGCGCTTATGAAGAAGCATCATTAGTCATTGTGAATACCTAGGTCAGATGTTGGCCACCCTTGCTGGTGAAGGTGGAGATACCAAATATTTCAGCTTTGTAGACTGTGTGGTCTTTGTTGCAGCCACTCAACTCTGCTGCTGTAGCAGGAAAGCAGCCTCAGGCAGTACATCAATGAATGAGTGTGCCTGTGTTCCAATAAAACTTTATGGACATTGAAATTTGAATCTTATGTAATTTTTACATTTCAAAACAGTATTCTTCTTTTGACATTTTAAAACACAAATGATAACTAACCTATTGTGGTAATTGCTTTGCAATATATACATATATAAAATCTCAGTCTATACTTAAATTTACAGTGTTATATGTCACAGTGTATGCCTTAAACTCACACAATGTTATACGTCAATTATATCTTAATAAATCTGAAAAAAACCAAAGCTATTCTTAGCTCAAGAGGCATACAGAAAGCAGCTGAGAGATCAAATTTGGCCAATGGGTCACAGTTTGCTGGCTCCTGACCTGGATCATTGTTCCTAAAATTGTGGACCCTGGACCACCTGCATCAGAATCAGCTGGAGCCAGGAGTTTATAGAAAACATAAATTCTAGATCCAGTGAAGCAGAATTTCTGAGCGCATTAAGGATACTGCTATCAGACAGCTGTGCATTGCCACCTCTACAAAGGTCATGGTGCTTTAGCTTTTTGAAAGGTTATGACAGGCAGAGACCATGACAGCTGGCCGCTCAGAAACCGAAGGGGGGAACGTCAACAACAGGGACTCCATGATTTTAATCAGCATTTGAGAATCCTTTTAGAAACAGAAGATTTAAAACCTGGGACTTCTGAGTGTTTGCATTTAAAATACATGTTATTCCAAGTATCAATAGATGTGGCAAGTCTTTCTTTAACTTAAAGTCAGTAAAAATAGAAACATATTCATGGGAAAGGGATAAACCTCACATTCCTTATTAAATATACTGTGTACTAGAATAAAATGTAAAAAGAAACAATCTTTATCTTTCTGCCTCAAATGAAAGCCCTTAGCTGAAGTCTTTGTTATCCATGGCAAATTCAGGAGAAATGATTTATTTCATTATGAATGAACAGTTCTGAAGGGCAGATATAGTGTATTTCTCTAGACTCTGTGTATACTCATTAACCTAATCACTGGATTATAAAATTTTCTAGAAGAAGGACCATCTGGAATGCTGTGCCCATAGGGGCACTTGGACCAACATGAATCAATGGAGGCTACAATATGCCCCACATGAGTAGAATAGGTTTGGTAGTTTCTGATCCACACACCATCATCACCTGCATTCTGCAAATTATTCCCAAGCCCCAAAGGAAAGGAATGTGCCAGGAGAAGAAATGGACCTCACATCTAACTTGCAACACTAGCCAAGATTTATTAAGCATCTCTTTGTATCAGACACTGTGATATGTACATTGTGTGGGTTTTCTTGTTTAATCCTCGCATACACACACAGCACCCATAGGAATAGCTACACTTTACAGGTGAGGAAATCGAGTTTTGGAGATCTTAAGGAACATGGCCAAGACCACACAGATCCAGTCAGAATCCCTATGTGAGCTCAGGATTACCTTCCAACACCATTACATTGAAAGCAAACCAGGCTTTTGCAGGTTTCCTTTCAGTCCATATGGAGAAGAAACCAGACACTGGGCTGTGTGTAGACTCTGGACAAAAGGGCTAGGCCTCACAGTAAAGTGGCCAGCACTGTGGTGTGGCACCATGAGAGGTCACCCCTACTATTCTGCTGAGAAACTGAGCCTGCATGGCCAGCTCTGATCACCCTTGCCAAGGAGGGAGGCAATGTTAAAGTAATGTTTGTCTAGGAACCAATGAGCCTGCTTCCCAGTAGAGAGGGACAATGACAGAGCAGGCTCCTTAGGAATAAACCTATCTTAACAAGCCCCCAACTTGAAGAGGGGGACATCAACAGGGGACATTGCAGACTTCATTAGAGAAGGAGCTTAGATTCTGGCCCTAACGGACAAGGATGTCAGGTGCAGTTAAGACTCCAGACACAGATTCATGGACACCTAACCATTCTGGGCCAAGGAATCCAATACCTAGTGAATAGGAATTGCAGAGCCACAGAAAAACCATTAGTTGAAACTGGCTGTTTTAATGCACCTAAAAGCTGCTAGCAAATGGCATATATTAGAATTAACACATTGTTGTTTTTTTAGTCATTAATCTTTCAAGCTAAAGTACATCTTCAAGTATGGCTCAGGGGAATTTCATGCGGTAACATTTTTACTGATATGTCCCCTAAAGCAAGGGACATAAAGGAAAGAATAAACAAATGGGATCTCATCAAAATAAAAAGCTCCTGCACGGCTAAAGAAAACAGTATTAAAATAAAAAGACAACCAACTGTATGGAAAACATATTTGCCAATGATACCTCAGACAAGGGTTTAATCTCCAAAATATATGAAGAACTTATATGACTCCACTCTAAGAAGACAATTAACCCAATTAAAAAATGGGCAAAGGACTTGAACAGACACTTCTCTAAAGAGGACATACAGAGGATCCAAAGACACATAAAAAGATGCTCAGTATCGCTAGCTATCAGAGAGATGCCAATTAAAACCACAATGTGATACCACTTCACACCAGTCAGAATGGCCATCATAAACAAAGCAACAAACAACAAGTGTTGGAGAGGTTGTGGAGAAAAGGGGACCCTAGTGCACTGTTGGTGGGATTGCAGACTGGTACAACCACTATGGAAAGCAGTATGGAATTTTCTAAGAAAACTAAAAATGGATCCACCTTTGACCCAGCAATTCCACTGCTAGGATTATATCCTAAGAACCCTGAAACACCAATCCAAAAGAATCTATGCACCCCAATGTTCATAGCAGCACAATTTACAATAGCCGAGTGTTGGAAGCATACTAGGTGCCCGTCAGTAAATGAATGGATCAAGAAACTTTGGTACATTTACACAGTGGAATTCTATGCAGCAGAAAGAAAGAAGGAGCTCCTGCCCTTCGTGACAGCATGGATGGAACTGGAGAACATTATGCTAAGCGAAATAAGCCAGGCAGTGAAAGACAAATACCATATGATGTCACCTTTAATAGGAACTTAATCAATAAAACAAACAAGCATAATATAACCAAAGACACTGAAATTGAGAAGGGGCTGACAGTGACCAGAGGGGAGAGGGGAGGGAATTTCAGGGGGAAAGGGGAAGGGTTTGGAGCAACAAGCATAAAGGACACATGGACAAAAACAAGGGGGGGTGGAAATGGGACGGAGGTGGGGAGGGCTGGGGCAGTGGGCTGGAATGGGAGTAAAAGACAGAAAACTGTACAAGAACAACAATTAAAATAAAAAAAATTAAACATTAAAAAAATGAGAAATAGCAATGGAATCAAACCTATATGGAAATAAATAAAATGTACAAGCAAAGTAGCAAAAAAATAAAAAATAAAAATAAAAAGTATGGCTCAGGGGAATAACACTGGGACTGATTACACCAAACACTCATCTCATGCCTGATGAGGGAGAACAGATAAATTCTCCTCACACTTGAGAAAGGTGTTTGGAATTGAATTAAAGTGCTTTCAGACATTTTGGAGTTAAGAGTACAATGCTACTTTTATGATATAACAATGACAATTTAAGTCTAACTTTCTGGAGTGTATTCAGACATTTTTATAGCAGAATAAAATATTTTTAAAGGGCAGGAGTGATAAGCACAATTTATGATCATTTCTTTTGGGAACAAGGCTTTGTTTCTCTGTTTAAAATAATGTTTAGGCCTTTTATAAGAGGTAGATGTACAGTTTTAAAAAGTTTCTTTGCTAGTACTTTTTAAGTAAATATGCAATTTACGAACAACTTTTACTTTATGAACAACTTTTACAGAAGGTCTATCACTCCGATTACTGTTTTTAATAAGCGATTTTCCAAATTTCTGTAGGAATACATTTAAATTCTAAGCTCTCAAGCAAAAATATCAAAAAAAGCTCTCCTTTTCATTGCAACTTTCATAGGCTTTCAGAGGCTTTGCTGAAACATGACCTTCCTTGCAGATGCTTGGCTGTCTCAGAAAGTGACTTGCTTCCGTTTTTTTCTAGGCCTCCCCCAGGTAGCTTTCCCATGGATTAAGACACAGACCTCAAAAGGGTTATTAACTAATTTTCATCAACTCCTGGCATTTAGGGCAATTTTAAGTGAGATTTTTCTTTTTTTAGGCACCTTAGGGGAGATGTTTATGAATTCGGTGGAAATCTCTTCTATTAAATTAGGAGATTCTGTCACCAGTGCAGGAGCAACCATTCCACAGACCAAACCACATGTTTGACTATGCAAATTTTAATCTGAATATGAATTACCTGGGAGATGTTGTTAAAATGCAAATTACCTGGTCTCACAGGTCACCCACCACACCTCAAACAGCAAGGTGCTGCTATAAGGTACCTGAGAAGGGAGCCAGCTTTGTCAGCAGCAGAAAGAGAGAAACCAGGGCAAGAAGTGTGTAGAAGATCCCTGGTTACTGACCAGAGCCAGAATATTTCTCAATGAAGATGCAACTACTTGGAATTTTGGGATGGAACTTTTTTGAATATTCTTTCTACCTCTCCCTCAAAGCAGAATGTTTTGACATACCTGGCCCCTGGGCACTTTATGCCATTTAAGAATCCAGTTGTTATGACAGTTGATGAAGAAAAGCAGTCTTAATAATAAACAGAAATTCAAGTCTTGAAGTTAGAATAACAATTAAGAACAGATTCTTAATGCTCTATTCCGTCAGGGAAGCACTGTAATAATTTTATGTATGCTTAAAGGTTTACTGGACAAATATAACTCATTTCACCATGTATCACTGCCTCTATCTTCAAATAGCCTTCCTCAAGTTTGCTAAGCTAGGACTACAAAGTCCTCCCTCCTTCCCCTCCCCTGAAGAAATAACAAGGTCTCCTTTCCCTCAGCTTTTCTCTTTTGTTGAACACAGAGCAATTTTTCAAAAGTCCTGAGGCTGAGGGAAGCCTGCAATTTGGCTTGTGTTGAGAACCAGAGTGTGGTGCAAGTCCAGCTATTGAGTAATAAGCACTTGCCTCTTTTGAGCCTGCAATGCAGTCCTTATGAATAAAATTTTAAGTTTTTTATTTAGAACTCTGATCCTGAGGTTTTTTAAAAATTATAATATAACCTGAAAATGGCCCTGTGCAGTTTCCAATACCCTTTGCAGTAGGGGAGGATGAAACAGAATTCAGTCAAGAATCACTGTTGGAAGATATTCCACAAGAGAAAATGCACATAGAAGAGAAAAAAGGAAAAAAGAAATCATACATGTTAAGGCATATGGTTGAAAGTACGTAGCTTCAAACAAAATGGGCAAGTGAACTCATGCATTTAATAGGCTTTTTGGACAAGAGAAAATAGGTAAATACCACTTACTAAACACCAAAATATATAGATGTAGAAGTAATGTAATCTTGCTTGTATCTTCTGTTAAAAGGGTGATCCTTAGCTTACGGACAAATAGAAGTTAAAAGTAAAGTGTGGTTGTGTTGCTGGTTTTATATTCATTTTCAGAACTGTATTATAGTTAGCCTAATAGCATAGTTTTAATACATAAGAACAGTATACTAAACTTATTCATGTTTTACAATATATGTGAGCAATGCTGTTTGCAGCAATAAGTTGTCCTTTTGACTATACAAGGAAATAGTTGCAGAGACTCTTAACAGTCAGAGACCAACTGACCACTTGGTCCATTTAATGTGCATTAAAGGGTCAGGAATCTTTTAGTATGAGAGATCCAGTGTGTCTTTTGGGGGTTCCTTTGATAAATTCCAAAGGGTGAAAATGGCAGCTCCAAAGCTATGACTTCACAGAGAATCTTGACCTGAAGAAATGACAAGAGTATTTGTAGGATTTCCTGGGAAAATGTGGGGTGCTAGGAGAAGTAACATATGACCTGAATCCTCAAGGGCAAAAAAGAGTTTGCCAGAAAATATGGAAGAAAAGGAATTGTTCACACAGGAAGAAATAATTTGCTATGACAATGAGGCCCAAAGGAACAGCTGTGTGTTGCTAGGAAAATATAATTTCCAGGAAGGCAGGGGTTTTAGGTCTGTTTTGTTTACTGCTGTGTCACATAACCTCAAATGGTGTCTGAAACATGGCAGATGCTTAATGAATATTTGTGGAATGAAGAATGTGGTATAAGTTTAGAGAGGCTGGTATGGACCAGATGATGAAGGATTTAGATGTAAGATAAAGGGTTGGTGTTGGTTCTCTGGAGGCCATGGGGAAGCACAGAGCATCTTAAGAAGGGAAATAAGACCATAAAAGTTGACAAGATTATGCGGGTGGTGGTAGTAAGGTTTAGAGTTATGTGCCAACAAAGTTACAATCTGGGAAATCACAGTTTTCGAGGAATGGACAGAGGAATAGAATTCATTAAAGGAGTGTGAGAAGAAACAGAGACCTGGAAGACCTCTAGATGAGATTGGCATCCTGGATGGGGGAGAAGATTCTGGAGGAAATGAGAAGCATTCACTTGACAAATAGGAAGCTACTGTTACCACCAGAGAGCATTTCCAGTAGTGTTATGGGAACAGAAACCAGATAGCACTGGGCTGAGAGGTGCAAGGCAGGTAAGAAAGCATAGATGTTAAGTAAATCTTATTCCTCAAATGTAACAGTCTTAAATGATTTATGGATTAAGGTGGAGTATAAGTAGGCACATATATGGATATGTCAAGAAAGTTGTCTGACGATGAAAGAAAAGAGAAAGAGCCATGGCTAGAGGGTAATGCAGAATCAAGAAAAGATTCTCTAAAGTATAAGATAAATTCTAGCAGGCTTGTAGGTTAAAGGTAAGTTTTGTAAAGAAAAAAATAGTTATAATAGTTCCCATGAGGATGATGATATTGACAAAGCCTACCCTGAGTGGACAGAAGTGGCTTCCTTCCAGAGCAAGGTGAAGTTGATGTCTTTGAATAGCGCACCTACAAGTTTTTCTTTGAATCCAGAGGGAAAGACGGAAGGATAAGTCTAGATATAAGCTTATTTGTGAGGTATGAAGGAGAGGAACTTATCCATAAGTATGAGGGATAATGGATATTGGATTAGCTTCAGCTAAATGTGGGTCTAATGAATGTATTTTAATGGTCATTATAATGTATTTAATAATTTTAATTTTATTTTTTATTTTCCTTATGTAGGAGTGGGATTTATAAGGCAAATGGCAAGGTATTGTATGTGGGATTTAGCAGACTCCCAAACTCACATTACTGCTGGCATATGTAGTTTGTGTAGTTTTTTAACACATGAAAAAAATAAGTAGCTAAAATGTAACATTCATTCTAAATTTATAACAACATAACTAAAATGGATTCATCTATGCTTCCCTCACTAAATTTTATTCCAAATTTAAGTGAAAGTGTCATTTTGGTGCAACTTTTTCCAATCTACCAGTAGAAGATGCTTTGTAACATAAAACTGTTTCTGAACGGAAATGCATTATTATGCTCATTAAAACTGACTCTCCCATAAATGTTAAACTGATTTATCTAATGCACTACAAAATTTTCCACAAATGTATCACACATTGTAAAATAACATTCATTAGGAGAAGAAGTGAAACAATATATTTTCTTTAAACTTTAGTGCAATTAACATAACTTATTTTAATATAGTATAATAACTGTAATTATTTTCATTGCACTTTTGGCAGAATTTATATTCATTAAAAGTGTATGGTTTCATATTCTACAATATGAAAAAATGAACATGAATTTATAGTGTTTTAATGCAAAGTACTGCTCTGGGTGATTTTGTTCATTTATTCAACAAGTAAGGGCAGGCATGTAGGTGCTGTGATTCAAGTTTTCATGGCAGGATTTTCTGGGTGCACTATTTGGAATTCTCCTGCACATGACTTAGATTCCATTCAGTCCACTTAACTTTCTGCTCTCCTGCTTCAGCAACCAGCACTTTAGAGGCAAGCACATTTTGGATATGACCAGCATAATTTTCTAAATATAATTTATTACAATTTAGTGGCAGATAGTGAGGAATGTGATTTAGTTTTTGGTTAATTAAGTTTTAAGATTTATAGAACCAGGGGAATTGGAAACTTGTTTAGTAAATATATTATGCATTGGTCATTTTTAGATTTGAATTTATAACTTCTAAAAAAGTCAGTGAAAAGACACTAAGATTCTCTCTCATCACATAAAAATAATTTGAATGAATTGATTGAACACATTTTATGTAATAAATTTGTTCATTTTCTTACAGCTTCAGAACTGTTGGCTAGAACCTCATTGCTTCTTCCTTTCTTTCCTCTGACATTCTTGGTATCTCAGATTCTGCTACTGCCAAGTTTTGTTTTAGGTTAGTAAACTTTTGGGTTGTGAGCTCAAGAAAATTACCACTGTGGATTAGAAAGGGGCAAGAAATATATTTAGAGATAACATGTGAAAAACAAACTACTCTTTGTAACTCTTTTCTCCTGGGTTCCCCAGCAAATGAATGCACAATTATAACTAAGTAAGCCCAGACCTGGCTGATGTGGCTCAGTGGGTTGAAAGCAAGCCTGTGAACTGAAAGGTTGCTGGTTCAATTCCCAGTCAGGGCACATGCCTGGGCTTCAGGCCAGGTCCCCAGTTGGGGGTATGTGAGAGGCAACCGATCAATGTTTTTCATGCACATCGATGTTTCTCTCCCTCTGTTTCTCCCTCCTTTCCCCTCTCTCTAAAAATAAATAAATGAAATCTAAAAAAAAAAAATAAGCCCATGATTCAGAAATATTAAGAACCATAGCATTTTTGAGATGATATGAATATTACAGATCATTTTCAATTTACAAATGAAGAGCTGGTGGCCAGAAATTTAAGTGACATTCTAAAAGTAGCCATGTGAATTAGTAGCACTTATACACCAGAGACCTGTCTGGTATGCTGATTCTTGTTAAATGACCTTTTTTTGTTTAAGTTCGTATGTTTTTTCCAAGTGAAGATATTGTTGTATGGCCCATTTTTCTGCCATATAATAAGCACAGTTAGTAGATTTACAGGATTAATTTGTTATTACCCATTAGATTTAAAGTAAGCTCTGTAAGAACAGTGACATAATTTGTTCACCAATGTCCCCATATTTGGAATGCACTTGGCACATTTGTGGAATGAATAAAAAGGAAGAAGCAACTTAGGCACATATCTGGTATATGACCAAACAGAAAGGAGGGAGGCTAAGGTTGCTGCAATATGGGGCTTCAAAAGCCCCAGACAGAAGAAAATCAGTAGAAACATCATTTTGCTTGTTTTTGCACACTCCACTGCATTATTTGTCTCACATGCTTTTTCTTTGTGATTCCCTGCTTTTCCTAATGTCATACATAACACAGCAACATAATGTAATAAGCATGCATGCCAAGCTCTGAGAAGAAAATGATAAATAAAATACAGTTTTTGCTTTTGAGGGAAATTAGCTAGTATTTTAAAAACCAGTAGTTTCTCTGAATTGGTGTTTCTGTATATCTCCACTAGAGCAATTATTTACACTGGTGACTATGGGAATGTGGATCTTAACCAGTCCCTTCTTGCACTTGCAGTGTCCTCAAACAGTAAGTGGGGTAAAAAGGTTAATGCCAAGTTGACAATTAACAGTTATATGTTGTTATGTGTATTTTGGATTTACCATCTATACAACACTGCTTCTGTCCATTCTTCCATGTATATTTGGAAATGATCAACAGATATGTTTTTAAATAAAATAATTGATATAGCAACCTGACTAACTGATGTGTGAGGAGATGGGGTAGAGTGGGGTATTCTTTGGATTAAAGAGACCCTTCAGTTTTAAAATTTTAGTTTTGATGGTACTTGAACTTTATGATAAAGAGCTGAAAAAATCACTTATCTCTAGGGTAATTACGAAAGGAGAATCTAGGGTAATTATGTAAGGAGAAGGCTGGTGCTCTTCCTCAAAATCATAGTACCTGCAAATAAATGCAGTCTACTAATTAACACATAAATAAATGCTTTGATTTCAAGTGACAAAACATTGATGTTGACTCCCCCCTAATTAGTAAATCAAATTTTAAAAATTGATTTATTTTCAACTGACTTAAATGATTACATTAACTCAAAATATGTGATGCTGTTGCCAAATCCAATGTTAGACTCTCAGTCCCCTAAACACAATTATTCACACCTTGCATCTTGAAACCTTTATTTCCCTGCATGAAGCTACCAGTCATCCTGCTCTCTTGTTTATCCTCCTTCCTCACAAGTCCTGCTTTCTTAGCCTTTTGCTGGTTAGTCTTCCTGACCTCTAAAATTGGAGGGTCACTGTACTCAGTCCTCAGAATGTTTCTTTTCTTTATTTGCACTCACTCTCTATATGTTCTCATTCAGTCTCTAGCTTTTAATACCATTCACGTGCCAGCCATCTCCACTTGGATAGCTAAAAGGTAGCTGGAGCTTTGCATGTTCCAAACTGGACTCCTGACTCCAACACAAAGTTCCCATGACTGTCTGCATCCATCATACTCATCATAACAGTAAATGGAATCTTTGTTCTTCTAGCTGCTTAGGTCAAAAACTTCGCGGTCTTGGATTTCTCTCTTTCTCTTATACCCCATGTCCCATCCACCAGCAAATCCTGCAGCTCTTCCTGTGAAATATATTCAGAATCCATTTTCTACTACCTCCACTTCTACCATCCTTCTCCAGTCTCTCTTCATCTCTCACTTGGAATTGCTGTAAGGCCCACTCACTTGTCTGCCTATTTCCAGATTTGCCTGGTAAGAGATGATTCTCCACACAGCAGCCACAGTGAATCTTTTAAAATGTTATATCATATCATTCCTATGTTTAAAAGCTTCAATGGCTTCCCATTTCACTCAAAAATAAAATCTAAGTCCTTCCTGTGGCCCATGGCTACATAAGACTCTACATTACCTGCCTCCCTACAGCCCCAGCAATCTCTCTGATGCTTTCCATTCCTTCTCTTCCCCACTCAGTCTCAGCGACAGGACCTCCTTGCTGTCACTTGACTACATCAAGCACAGTCCTGCCTTGGGGCCTCCCCTCTGCCTGAAATACTTTTCTTTGGATTTCCACACAGCTTGCTCCCTTACTTTCTTTAGCTCTCTGCACAGATGTCTTTCCTGATTATACTTTTTATAAGACAACAATCTTCCATGCTCATCACTCTCCTTTTTTTAACCTCGTTTCTCAGTTTCCTTCGTTCTCAACTCTAAGATGTATTTCTTTGTTTACTATCTAATTTCCAACTAGGAGATAAGGACTAACAGTGTGTGTGTACACAGGACTGTGTTTTGACTACTGTCATACTTCTAGCACCTGGAGTAGCGCTGAGCACAGATCCTCAACAAATACATATTAAGCGAATGAAAATTGATAAATAAATCCTGTATGTCTAAGTAGACACCATGAAAGCTTTCTGATGTAATGTAAAACTCACTGACAGTACAGTCAGAAGACCAAGTCTTGAGTTCTGTTTCTGCTGCTTTTAAGTGGTGAGACAACAACTCTGTATGCAGTCCCATCATTCTCTCTCTCTCTCACCTTCAGGGTCTTTGTGCATCTATTCCCTGTTTTGGTATATGTCCTATGAGATCAATGGCATTTTCCACGCTTAGGATGGGGTACTTTGTCATTAATATTTGTTCGTATTTCTTATATCTGGGGAACCATAAACTACCTATGCTTTAGTAAGACATATTCATTGAACTTGGACCAATTACTTAAATGAGTCTAACTTTATTTATCCATGAAAGTTGGATTGAGTAGTGAAATGCAAGGAGACCCTGTGAATTTTAAAATGTATACTGATGGCTTGAGTGTACCTCAAAAGCCTAAAATAAATCACATTACAATGTCATATTATAGAAAAGATTTCATTTTATGCTTTGACATAATCAGTAGTCATATAAGACATATCAATGGTAGAGTATCTACTACATGTGTGACCCCAACTACTCCCTATTCCTGGGTACACAGGAATACCACATCTCCCATGCACTTGTGATTAATAAGACCTAGAACAGAGTTCTGGCTGGTAAAATGTGGAAGGAAGTGATGGATAAAGTCAGATTACATAATGCTGATTGCGGGTTATCCATTTCGACTTTCACCTAACCTCTCTGGATAGCGCTCATTAATTATAACTAGTGCTTTTCATTCTCTCAAAAATATTCCTGTACCAGATCCTGGTGAGTGTTGACTCACTCTGTTTTTGTCTTTGTCTCTCTCTCTCTCTCTTTTTTTTACAAAAATCTCCTTTGATAATTTCCTAAGGCTTCTCTTGTGGTGGTCATTGTAGTTTTAAAATTAAAAGTTCTTTTTAAGAAGTATAGTTTATAACTTTAACAAACTGGCTGCTTATGTACTTCTCCAAACAAGTAGTGACATGAAATAAACACTAAAATATTTGGGATAAAGTGGCATGGTGTATGCAACTTAGTCTTAAATGATTCAGAAACACACACACACACGCTACTATGCAAATGAAGCAAAATGTTAATAGCAATGTGGGCAAATGGTATATGGTGCTCTGTGTGCTGTACTCATAATTTTTATGTAAATTTCAAACTATTTCTAAACAAATCTGCAGAAAAAATGTTATCACTATGAAAAAAATCAATACTTCTTACAGATTTCCTTTTAGTATTTTCTCTATACAGTTTAAAACTTGTGATACTATGTTTCTGTCTGATAATATGCCTTTTGAAAATGTAAAGCAGAGTTTTCTACATAGACACAAATTCTCTGTACCCCTAATTTTTATGCTAATTTTATGCTTTGCCCTCAAACACAGCTCTGATGTAGCTTATACTGCCTCTCAAATACTTTGAATTTTGTTTGAATGTAAAAGAAAGAGATGTTCATTATTGATATCAGTTCATTATAACTGACAATATAACATATTGCCAGCATGAGAAAGGAATATTCTGATCTAGTGAAAGCTTTTAAGATCATGTTTTCTAGAAACATAAAAGAAAAATTTAAAATACTGATCAACTGTAATTTATGTAAGGTTCACAAATTAAATAGGGGACTTTGTTGCATTTTAATATAAATAAGAGTATGATACTTGACAAGGGTTGATTATGGTAATCACACTGAAGTTGCTTTATTCCAGACATCAAAAAACAGCCTCCTTGGACAGGAAGTGTCATAATTTCTTATTCTATATTAGCTTAAGCACTGGCCAACAAACTATTTATAAATAAACTCATATGTTTCTTGAGCCATTAAAATAGAAAGACAGTTAGCCAACCTAATCAAGAAAACAGCACCAATAAGATATGAGAGCAACAGAAATACCTAAGGTAAAGTGGAAAACAAAAGAAAAAATTATAGGATATTTGATTTAATTCTATTTAAATATATTTGGAATAATGAATAAAAGAGAAAATTTTGTAAGATAATATATATGTAAATTATAAAAATTAAACTCAGGCAAGACAGAAACTCTAAGAAGAATAATTACTATGGGAAAAATGAGAAAAGTTGCAAAAGGCTATTTCTCTCCCACCAAACCAAATCCAAAACCAACCCAACCCACCAGAACTAGGTAATTTCAAATTGTATTATATTATACCTTTAAGGAACAGAGAATTTCAATTATTTTAAAGCAGAGAGAGAAGAAAAACTACTGACTGCTTTTATTACATCTACTATAACTTCAATAGTAAAATCTAATAGTAAAAATGCAAAACAGAACCTAAAAAAACCAACTTTAGACCAATCTCAAATATTAATGTTGATGTAAAATTACATATAAAATAGAATATAGGAGGACTTTATAAGCATAATATAGTTTATTTCAGGAATGAAAAGATAGTTCAATAATAAATCATTTAATACAATTCATCAAAGTGATAAGTCAAAGTAGAAAATAATGTTCATCTCCATAGATATCTTTTTTGCTTTTGATAAAATTCAGTATTCACTTTTAACAAAGATTCTTAATGAAATAGGAATTGAGATATTTCCTTAACATAATAAATATTCATGTCAAATAAAAAGCTAGTATTATGTTTAACTGTGTAAGCCAAAAATAAGATAGAAATTTCCATATTCCCTACTATTAATCAACAGTGTTCATGAAATAACAGTTAAATATATTAGATAAGACTAATCACAGGTATGCAAATAGTAAGGGAGAAGGCAAAGTGATTGTTATTTGAAGGTGGTATGATTGATTGTATGCCTCCAAATCCCATGAAATGAACTGAAAAAAAAAAAAAGAGAAACAATAAAATAACTCAGTAATGCAACTGGTTATAAAGTTAATATTCCAGAATAAATTCCAGGGTAATATGTAAACAAAGGATATATTTGTTTTGGCATTTATTTGTTGTCTCCCTCTAATGGAATATCAGCTCAGTGAAAAAAAGAATGTGGTTGGCTCTGTTTATTGCTTTATCTCCAGTGCCCAAATATGCCTAGTACATAGTAGTCACTCAAGAAATATTTGTTAAAGAAAAGAATGAATTTATGCTATACACTTACTCTCTAATGCAGAGACAGATAAAAGTATAAAGATACATCATTCTTTGTAATAGAAAGAAATGAAAGCAACCCAAATATCCATTAGTAGGTATCTGATTAAATGTTATTAATAATAATGAGGACACATATATTCTAAACTAATACATATCAAGTCCTCCAAAATAAATGAAGTGAAAAAAAAAGCAAGGCACTAGGCCATAATACTAGTCTCAATACTTCTAAAAGAACTGAAATCATGCAAAACATATTTTCCTACACAGAAAAATTATTAGAAATCAATAGAAAAATTTGGGAAGTCCCAAGTGTTCTTCAAATAACACATTCTTAAGTAACCTATAGGTCAGAGAAGGAATCACAAGGGAAATAAGTAAATATCTTGTACTGAATAAAAAAGAAAACACAGCACATCAAAATTTACTGAATTCAGCTAAAGAAGTGATTATAGTAAAACTTGTAGCTTTAAATGCTTTTAAAGAGAAAGATTTAGAATTGTTAATACAAGCTTCTGCCTTAGGTGGACACAAAAGTGAATCAAACAAAGTAAGTAGAAGAGGGAAAATTATAAAGATCAGTGGGGAAAACATTGAAATAGAAAACTAAAAATCAATGAATCAAAGAGCTGGTTCTTAAAAGAGAATTTTAAAAATTTTGCTAAAAAATATGCTAACAAATTTCACAAGTCAGATGAATTGAAAAATTTCTAAAAATACATAAATTTCCAAAGCCAATTCAAGAAGAAATAGAAAATTGGAATAGATGTAAATAGATGTAAGTAAAGGAAAGAAATTTTATCAGTGACTAAAAATCTTGCTACAAATAAAAGCCCAGACCAGACGGCTTCACTGGTGAATTCTATCAAACTTTTAAGAAAAAATAATATTAATTCTGCACAAACCCTTTCAGAAAATAGGGGGAGAGGAACTACTTTCCAACACATTTTAGGAGACCAATGCTATCCCAACATAAAAGGCAGAAACTACAAAAAAATCTCTCCCCAAACAGGTCTAAAAATTAAATATAAGGAAACAGATTCCATCCAGCTACATGCAAACAAGATAAATTAGACTTCATTAAAGTTTAAAACTTTTTTGCTACAAAAGGTACCATTAAGATAATAAAAAGAGAATCTAGGATTCTGGTCAAGATGGCTGCATAAGTAAATGTGGTACTTGCATTCTCCCACAACCACATCAAAATTACAGCTAAACTACAGAACAATCATAATTCAGAACCATCTGATATCTAGCTAAAGAGAAGTCCTACAACTAAAGATATAAAGAACCAGCCACACTGAAACTAATAGGAGGGACAGAGATGGGGAACAGGTGGTGCTATACCCACATGTGGTGGATAAAAATCAGGAGTGATAACTTGGCTGTGGAGGTCCCCTCTGAGAAGTGAGGAGTCCCAGCCCCACACCAGGACCCCAGCTTAGGGTTCCAGTGCCAGGAAGAGAAGTCCTTTTAACTTCTGGCTGTAAAAATCAGTGGGGATTGTGGCTGAGTGTGATGGGGGGGGGCTTCTGGAGTCCCAGATGTTCATCTTAAAGGGCCCATGCACAGACTTACTTGAACTCACTCTGAGCTCCAGCACAGGGGCAGCACCAGGGATACACAGGGAGGAACTAAATTGTCTGACCTCAGGACAAAGAGCTGCAGGGCAGCTTTCTCCCAGACAAAAAGTGCTGACATGGGCCATTCCTTTTCTGAGCACTGCCACTCCCACCAACAGAGTCAGCAAGTTGGCTCCATAACTGAGTGTCCATCAACCTGGTTATCACTGTTCACCTAGCCCTGGTGGTTCCCTGAGACTCTGCCCACCAACTATCTGGCCTATCCAAGCTGTCTGTAGTTGCTTTTCTAGACAAATAACCTGTCTTGTCTCAGCTTCAGACTTTACTAAAATCTCTCAAATTAGCAGCAGCTGGCTTTGGCATACCCCATATCTCTTGCTAAGTGGCCCCAGGCCTGGCACTAGCAGCAGCCTGCCTTGGTTTACAGCTTGACCTCTTCTGGGCACCTCCAAGCCCAGCACAAGTAGCAGCCATCTGCAGATTGCTTTGTAGTTCATGCCAGGAGGCCTCAGAGAACACAGGTGGTAGCTGATCTTGGCCTGCCCTTCCTAGGAGGCTTCAGAACCAGCAGTGGATAGCTTCAGACCATGTCAAAGCACCACCCAACCACCTCCACAAGCAACACACTCAAGGGGTGGACACTGTGGGTACCAGAGCTCCACTGAAGTAAGTCCTGCTCTGTAGGGTATGACCCAGCACAGCTGATCCTCCATGGTGGTCCCAGCCAGTCCTTGCAGCTGATTGGCCTAGGGGTAAATACTGCCCATTGATGTGCCTATAGCAATCAAGGTTCAACTACAACAAGAGGGTGTACACAGCCCACATGGTGGTGGGTGGAGAGTGCACCTGGAGTGCCTAGCTCAGGTAAATGAGGAGGCTGTGCCATCTACTACATTAGGCCATTCTACCAAGCCTGAAAAACATAACAGCTCTACCTAATACACAGAAAAAACACAGGGAGACTGCCAAAATGAGGAGACAAAGAAACATGTCCCAAATGAAAAAACAGAACAAAACTCCAGAAAAAGAACTAAACAAAATGGAGAAAAGCAATCTATTAGATGCAAGGTTCAAAAGATTGGTTACAAGGATGCTCAATGAATTTAAGGAAGGAATAGATAAAATCAGCGAGAACTTCAATAGCATAAAATAGGACATGAAAACTGTAAAAGAAAGAACCAGTCATAAATGAAGGATACTTAACTGAAATAAAGAATAATTTACAGGGAATCAACAGTAGAATAGGTGAAGCTGAGAATATAATCAGTGACTTGGAATACGAGGAAGAAAAAAACACTCAACTAGAACAACTCAAAGTAAAAAGAATCCAAAAAAATGAGGATAGTGTAAGGAGCCTCTGGAACAACATCAAGTATACTGACATTAGCATTCATGGGTGTGCCCAAAGAAGAAGAGAGAGAACAAGAAATTGAAAACCTATTTGAAAAAAATAATGACAAAAACTTCCCTAACCTGGTGAAGGAAATAGACCTGGACTGTAAGTCCAGGAAGCACAGAGTCCTAAACAAGATGAACCCCAAAAGGCCCACACATAGACACATCATAATGTTGGCATAATGTTAAAATGCCAAGTGTTAACGACAAAGAGAGAATCTTAAAAGCAGCAAGAGAAAAGCAGTTAGTTACCTACAAGGGAGCTCCCACAGGACTGTCTCCTGCTTCTCAATAGAAACTTTGCAGGCCAGAAGAGATTGGCAAGAAATATTCAAAATGATGAAAAGCAAGGACCTACAAGCAAGATCATTCTACCCAGAAAAGCTATCATTTAAAACTGAAGGACAGCCCTGGCTTATATGGCTCAGTGGATTGAGCACTGGCCTGGGAACCAAAGGGTCACTGGTTCCTGGGCAGGGCACATGCCTGGGTTGCAGGACAAGTCAGGCCCCCGGTAGGGGGCACACAAGAGGCAATCATACATTGTTGTTTCTCTCCCTTTCTTTCTCTTTCCCTTCCCCTCTCTCTAAAAATAAGTAAATAAAATTAAAAAAATAAATAAAACTGAAGGACAGATGAAGAGCTTCCAGACAAGAAAAAGTTAAAGGAGTTCATCATCACCAAACCAGTATTACATGAAAACTTCAAGGGTCTTCTTTAAGAAGAAGAAGAAATGAAAAAAAAGATAAAAATATGAACAATAAAATGACAATAAATACATATCCATCAACAATTGACTCTAAAAAAAACAAAATAAATGAAAAAGTAGACACAGACTCATAGAAATGGACTCAGAGAACATTTTTATGGTTGCTAGATGGGAGGGGGCTGGAGGATGGGTGATAAAAGTGACGTGACTAAGAAGTACAAATTGGGAGAGAGAAGATGGTGGCATGGTAAGAGGACGTACATCTCTGCCTCCCACACATAGGTCTTAAACCGGGACATTTTTCAAAGCAGCACAGCAAACAGACACCAGAAACACAGCATATTTGAAAACAGATTATCGAAAACTACAGTGGACATTGAAAAACCGGATGGTAAGGAGAGTACTCCGGCCGTGCGGAGACCAGGGCGGGGGCCGAGAAACCAGGCCAGGGCTGGCTGTAAGTCTCAGGGGAGGGAGCTGGGACATCGCTCCCTGGTCAGCTCCCTGGCACGCCAGCATAAACCTGGTCGCTTGAAATCTCACAGACAGGAGTTAAGACCTCATAGCCCCGGGAGGAACGAACTCGGGAGCTGGAGCGAGCACCTTGGTCTGCGCCCGCGCAACATTGTAAAACCAGCCGCTCCCTGATCAGCCAAGCAGGGACCCGGCAGCTCGGAGACCGGGGTCGGGGCTGAGAAACCAGGCCAGGGCTGGCCGAAAGACGCAGGGGAGGGAGCTGGGACATCGCTCCCTGGTCAGCTCCCTGACACGCCAGCATAAACCTGGTCGCTTGAAATCTCACAGACAGGAGTTAAGACCCCATAGCCCCGGGAGGAACGAACACGGGAGCTGGAGCGAGCACCTTGGTCTGCGCCCGCGCAACATTGTAAACAGCTGCTAGGGGATCGGTGCATCAGCGCGCCCAGGGAGACCCGGTGCGACAGGGCGCCCAGTCGCTGGGCACCATAGGGATTGAACCGGTTTGTGGGACAGTTGGAACCTGTGCAAGGAAGACTCAGGGAACATCGGGACTTGTGGGCTCATGACCACAGTTCGCACCTGGGGCCCTGGGCAGAGAATCTAGGGGCACCTCTGAGGACAGTAGGCCAGAGAAAACTGAATGCTGAACAAGGGAAAAATAAAAAAAAAATAAAAAACAATACGGTCACCCCTCGGCCTCTACAGTCTTCAAGACCAGAAAAATCAGCTTGGCAAGATTGATAACAGCAAGAATTAGCGGTTTTGGTGTTATTCGGTTTTTTAATTTTTTTGGTGTTTTTTTTTTTTTCTCTTTTTCTCTTTTTCACTATTTTGATCTCTTTTACCCCTCAACTCCTTTTGGCTTCTCAATACTTCTTTCTTGTTTTACTCCTTCTTC
>PVKU01012393.1:0-35692 GCA_004027475.1 Anoura caudifer
GGAATATTAGAATTGCCTGGGGAGCTATTGCTAACTTCATTGCTTCCCCCTTGTTGGCCAAGCCACCCTCTTGAACCCACTGATAACCACAGAGAACTGCTGTCATTGAAGGGATCACAATGAATCCCTCCAGTGTCCCAGTGCTACAAAAGTGCTAAGTCCCCTGAATTTATCAGTGATATTCTTTACATATAAATCTCCGAAATGCTACAAAGAAAAGCAGTACAGATTGGTCATAACCAGGGTGTCTGGGGTCAGTTGGACTGGACTGGACTCCTGGCACTGGCATTTAGCAGCCATACAACCTTTAAACACCTTTAAAAGTATTTAAATACCTTTAACCTCTCTGAGTTCCTGAGCTCTTTACTGTAAAGTAGACATAGCAGTAAAAATAATACCTTTCTCATAGGTTATGAGGATTGACCAGGTCACCACCTCTAAAACACTTAAAACAGTCCCTAGCACAAAATAAATACTATACAAATGTCTTAAATAAAATAAAAAGTTGCATCCCCATCATGCAAATTTCAAAGAAAACAAGTGTCTTTCATAAATAACAATGGCTTGTGTTATTTTTCCATAAATAGCAAGATTTTTTACTACTCATCTTTATTAAAGTATTTTTCATTATGATTTATCCCCCTTATACTCTCATCTACCCTTACCCCTCCCCTTCCCTCTGCAATCACCACACTGTTGTCCATTTTAAAGGACTATTTTCTGAAAAAAAATAGGTTTTTCCTTACAATAACAATTCACATGTAGAGTACATTAAAATAAAAGTTTGAGACATTGAGCCACTTACACCAAATAGAAACTAAAATATTTTACACACTTTCCAGTATTTTATTTCTGTGCTAAGAGTCAGAGAATGCAGTTTGAAAGAGCCAACATTAACATTTTAATTATCCATGTCAGCCCTGTCCTTGCTGCCACTGATAATGATAGTGTATTATTTACATATATGATTGTAATAAACCTGAAAAAGACTCCAAACTTACCAAAAAAAAAATCCTAATTCCCAGCATGAATAAAGAATTTTTGTGTTAAATGGTAAGGTTTCAAAAGCCATGAAGCAGGATGTTGACAACTCTGACAATTCTACATGAAAAAAAGGAAAAACAAACAATAACATAAAAGGCAGTCATAGTAAATGAGAATTTTTCTCTGAAAACTACTCTATTGTATTAATATTTAATTTTAAATCTCAAAAATTATGTTTGCTTGTTTACAAAGAAAAACACTCTGGGATCATATTTCAATGTAGCTAGAAATTACAGTTATATCATTATTCATCTTTCATTATTATTCTCTCTGCTATTCAATCTTCAACTTTAAATAATCCTTCAGGATCATGAGAATATTAGAATGGAGGTGTTTGTATGGACATCTGCAAATGAAGAAGGAAGGATAACTTTTACAAGACTTTATGTGATGCATATGAAGGGAGGCAGGGAGAAGATGCAGTACCTTGTCCATGTGAAGATGAAGAGAACAGGTAAGGCGAGTCGAGCAGCACTAATGATTAGGTTGTTCACTGTGCCTGTGCCCAGCAGTTGGCTCCTGCTTCACTGAACATCAGTGTCCTGACTGCTAGGCAAGGCCCTAGATTGTTAAGCTTACCCAGTTCTTTGATTTTTTAATAGAGTGTATTTAATAAGTCATTGGAAGCTATGAATGTATTTATTCATTTATAAATTATGTCTATATGTTTAAAAATTATTTGAAGTTCACTTGAAACTTTCAGTTTCCCAAAATTAATCACAAAGCTTCTTCAAAAAATTATGTTTCTTCTTTTGTGTATGTATGTGTATGACTATGTACGTGCATTCTTGCTGCTCTCTAATTTTTATTCTGAATAAGGAAATGTTCAGAATTCTACAAGATTAAGGACTTCATCTGTCATTTCTGTGTCTCCAGTGAGTTCAACAATATCTGGGACATGATAGGTGCTCCATAAATAACTTCTGAGTGAACAAAATAATATGAACAGGAACTAGAAATTTTGTAATGCTAATATTGAGCAGCAGGTCTGAGTGAGGCACCTTGGCAGGTACTTTACATGCATCATTTTAATCTGCTACCAACCCTAAAAGTTAGGTGCTATTGACATCCCTGTTTAACAGGTGAAAACACTGAGGTAAAGAGAGAGCAAGTCACTTGCCTTGGATCTCCAAAACCCAGGAATGAAAGATATGGAGTTGAACCAGAATACTTGAACCCAGAATCTGAGCTAAAAACCCCACACTTGATATAAATGTTGCTAATCCCAACTTCCCATTTTTTCCTTATTTGAGTCAACACTTGAGAACTCAATATGGCTTTATATGCAGTGATGAGAAATTACTCTACTTTTACAACGTTTGTGAAAACCAGAAATGTGATGATTGCAATTATTTTCACTTACATACAAATTTATACTTTTTAAAAGTACCTACTAATAAATATAAAAATTTAACAATTAATTTCTTTCATTTTATACCCCTTCATAGAACTCTCTTACTTTTCCCCTAAGAGGATAAGGGAGGGGAGCAAACCTGAAGTGTAGTAATTAACATGGCTGGTTGTAGCTAGTGGAAAGCTAGTGATTTAATATAGAAAAAGTGTTCTTAAGGCATTTTTAGATGTGAAAATAATGTTGGTGTGATTTACTGCACATATTTTCAATCTAGTTTTGTCACAAAATGGAGAGCCTCTGGTGAATTTGAGAAGAAGGGGGGTATTTTTCATGGTTATTTCAAACAGGAATGCTCCAGAGGGTGTCTCCTTCTAGCAAGTAGCATCCTGTGTGTGCTTCAGACAGGAGGTGAGGCACAGGGCCCATGGACAGATGCAAAGCACCTTTACAACATTCCCGGCCAGGCAGCTCAGGGAGCTGGGTTTTCATCTCAGCTTTGTAGTAATGCTGTGTGATTTGGGGCAAATCACTTTACTACTGCTTGTTTTGGTTTCCTGATAGTTGGATTAGGTGACCCTTAGACACCTTCCAAAACTAAAAATATTTTTAATTTACTACCCTTTAAGGCTTTTATTCTTAGCACATTCTAAATCCTAATTAATGGTGTATACCTCTAAAATCTTTTTGAAAAAGGCTTCACAAATTTGTTTACAAATGACCAGAGAGTTTTAGCTAGGTGGCTTACCAGGGTTTCTAAGAATTTATGAACCATGGAGATGGAATGGTAATTCTACACCCACACTGTCATGCAGCCAAACTGCCTCTGGGTCTGATGAGTTGTTGGGCATAAAAGGGTAAAACAGCAACACCCCTGAGCTCTTGCAGCCATGGCAAGTAGATGCATGATTAAGCCTACCCAGAAATAAGCATAACATTGTGTTTCTGTTTATCCTAGGACCCAGTTCTCCTTTTGGGCATCACCAGATGCCAGCACAGAAAATGCATATCATCATAGGAGCAGACTCAGATTAAAACGGTCTGGGGACAAAGCACTGTCCAGCCATTACTGGGTTGAAAAGTATAAAGCACATCACCAGCATTTTGCAGAGTTGACTACATATCATAATAAAATATGGGTACCTCAAAGAGAACTTTGATCAAGTGCGTAAGAAAAGAGCAGTGATTTTCTGCAAATAGTAATAGAGCTCCTGGAAAAAGAAAATGCCATTCTAACACAGAAAAGTGTAGAGTAAAAATGGCTAAGATTTAAAAACAGATTTATAAAATTTGGACAAGGTTGGGTCTAGAATAAAGAAAAAAGAAATATTCCTCAGTCACTCTTTAATAAAGTGGAACTAGACTTCAATATCTGAACCCATGGTATGCCCACTGTCTTTGTACTTTTACAGTTAAATAAATATTGAATACAATGCATGTAGTTCTTATTCCAAAGAAAATATTCACTCACTCCTAATGAATACTTTTTATCATTTTTTATAAATTTCTGAATTAAAAAATACCTTACAGAAGATATGGTTGCATATAGATATCTATACTAGATGAGTCCTATCTGTCTATTTTAGTCAAAAAACTCTAGTATCCAAGATTAAAAAAATGGGCAAAACTTTAAAGATTGCTGTCTGGATGTGCTTGCATTAAAAAAAATAAAATAACAGATCTGAATTCAGTGTTCAGTCCCAGCAACCAGGACAAGTAACCTGTTGGTGATTGGTGTTTTTCCTGTTCTCACTTATTCAGATAATCGTAACAACCATAATAAATTTCAGCCAGATTCCATTAGTGGCAGAGATTGACAGGTTGTTCAATGAGCATCCATTCCAACTTTCCAGCTTACTTTCACAGCCCTATAACAGAAGATCAAGAGGTCCCATTTCCCAGGTTTGCAACAGACTCTCATGTAATAAGGATCCCCAAAGCTGATTCAACTGAGTGAACCTGGAGGTGAAAGCAAGAAACATCAAGTATCAACTGCATGAAAGGATGGCTCTTTGAGATAGCATGGCAGCAGAGTACCTGGTTCTTTTCAGGATTGGTGCCAGAGTTTCTGTCATATGTGCTGAGATGTGGTAGCAGCAGCAGCAGGTATGTTTCTGTTTGAACAGTCTGTGCTGCAGTTCAGCATGTTTCAAGTTATTTCAGCCTTGGCTGTATTGTTCTCTGCTTAAATCATACAGATGGAATCTGTAGTGCGGAACCAAGACCACTGATGATATACTGTCTATGCTACCATCTTTCTTTTCTTTCCTTTTGAACCTCTACCCTCTAGCATGGCCAGCTGTAACAATTTATCTTTTCCTTTTCTATTGAATAAGGCATTTTAAAGATAACAATCTCTTACCTTAAGATCTATCCTCACTAATCTATGGAAAGTTTTAAATGAGTAGAAGAAGGCAAGATTCTATTGAAACTGTGTACACACACACACACACACATACACACATGTAAATAATATACACACACAGGGTCTGACACAAATAATGCCCCTTTTTATTATAAATTCTTATTACAAAATCATAAGCATGTAATTCTGTGACATAAGAATATCACATCAAGCACACCATATGACATTTCAAGTAAAATGTTCAAATTAAAACTATAAATTATTATACCCATATTATTACCCTACCAACCATACTCACACAAGTGTTACTTCTGCCAGACCCTGCATGTATATATATGGGTGTATATATGTATGTATATGTATATATGTATATTTATTATATATATTTATTGGATATATACATCCAATAATTTAAACAGTAAGAGATTTTAACAATAACACAAAGGGTAAACTGACAATAATGTGTGTGTATTTTGTTAAAACCCACATTCATTAAAATCACATAAAGCCCAATATAACTATCACCAATCTGGTAAAGCTGTAAAGTTAATTTTATTTCTTGAAACACTAAGAACTTTTTGAGTAAGCTTTTACAATTAGCTGTTGTCTCTGTATTTTTTTCTTTTTCTAGCCCACATACATATGACAAACACAAGATATAGCAAGGTAGAGCTTCCCCCAACCTTAGGAAAAAAATATCCATACCAATTGGAAGAGCAGACATCATATTCAACCACCTGGGTTAGCTCTAACTTCAGCTTCCTGCAATGTTCCACTATCACTTCTATTCATTCAAGTAATCTCCCTTGACTGTTCTATTTGTCCTGTTCTAGTTTTTCACCTAATTTGGGGGGCTACATGGGCATTCAACTTTACTGCTCCCTATTTTTTTCAAGAATCTCTTAAAACACTTCTCAATTAACAAAATGATCAAAAATATCCCAGTACTACCTACTGCCTATAGAAAACTGTGAATTCAGGCAGTATAGTGAAGATGGAACAAGAATAAGTGGGAAAAAGAAAAATAACAACCACCAACAGCCTACTTGTCCTAATTGCTGGGACTGAACACTGGATTCGGATCTGTAATTTCATTTTAATGTTCTCAGCATTCATATGAAAAACCCAAATAACTTGCCCAAATTCATGAGGATGCAACAGAAATAAGACTGGGACTCAGAGCTGTCTCCAAATCCACTTTAACTAGACACACCAGTGCTGTCGGGAACATGGTTTATAAGTCCTGTGATTCAGGCAATTGAAAAATCCTGTCTGTTTCTCTCCTTTTGCATCTTCTCCAATGAGGTGCACTAGGACATCTTACTTAGAGGAATATAAATTAAGGTTCACATTCAAATGCAAATATTACTGTATAAAAATTTAAAAGGTCACATGAGAACGTTGTCATACTCCATATAGAAGGAAAATTTGTAAAACACATCCCATACTGAGAATCACAAATCTGTAAATGACTGGGCTTTCTGTGGATATAAGAGCTCAAGTGCCTCATATGCAAAGAATTTACAAGATAAAACTTCTATGTGTATTCTGCCAACTTCCAGCAGGAGAAATGTTTTCCTTTGCAAAGATGAGGACTCATGCAGAACCAATGGACAGAGATAGAAACATGCAATCACCTTTCAAAATTTGCCACTTTGATGATTAAGTCAGCCTTCAGAAAATTCCCTTGATTTTTCCTTACAGAAGGTTATCCTGGTGAGCAAACTCAAGGAATAAAGTAATCATTATGTGTAACCCCTACATGAGGGTAATTTTCTGAAACTCAGATCAGTCTGGGGTGGTGAGTTTTCTTTCTTCTGGATTTATTACCACAATAGCACCACAATGTTATATTACAGAAGACTAAAAATGTATAAAGAAACATTTGGAAATAGCATAAGTTCAACTAGAGCTGTTAACACTTATTTATCAAAAGAGCAAAAGGAAATACCCAGAAAAGATTATTCTCTGATGAATACAGAATATGGAAACATACCCTCTGTAATGATGGCTATAAAAGACAAGCATTGCCTAGTTTCAACCACCTGCTTCGTGAGAAGAGAATGAGGAAAAAAAAAATTCATGCTGACACCTTATATACAGAAGGAGAGATATTTAACCTGATTTTTATATATCAGACTAGGAGGAGGCAAGGCAATTGGAAATGCAAAGCATATTCCAGGCTGATGATGCTGACTAGATTTGTAACTTTCAGTGTTCCCCACATTTTCCATATGCGTTTCATGACAGTAACTTGTGACAAGAAGAGAACAGAATGGGTAACAGCAAATTTTGCTTTTATCTATGTCTATATATCAGATATTAGGTCTCCAATTTCAGAGACTAGGTACTAGTATCTGTTGAATGAGGATAAAGAGACAGCATCAGCACAATATTTGCTGGAGTCTTCCTCTTGCTCACCACCCATTCAGACTGCACTTTAAACAACAAATGTAAGAGTGACTGTTCAGTATGCTTACCTCAACCAAAGATGTTAGACAAACACTCCCAACTGCCTTTTCATAGTTCACCATCACATCACTCCTATTCCTTTGATATTGCTTAGACCTTCTATATGTGTGGTATTTAACTCTACTTTCACATATGAGTATATTTATACTTTTACAGCATATGCTTTCTTCTTTTACAAAATACAGTTTTGATTATAAACCAATTTTACAAACTGTGAAAATAGCCTTGGTCTAATTTAAAACAGTTTTATAACAGTTGGAAAGAGATACACTGTATAGAAAAGTCAGCTTATCATGATATCTACAACATGAGGAAAGACAAAAAAACTGGAATTTATTTATAAAATTGTATATTTATGATTATATGTTTAAAATTCAGACACTTTGACACTACTCTCCATTTGATGCAATACACCTACCTATCAAGACATTTTTTCCATTGCTCAAAACAGTTTTTGAACTTGTTCATTTGATGCCTTTATTTCTGCCAATTTTTCCTTCACCTTTTCCACATCAGCAAAATGTTTCCCTTTGAAGACTTTTTTCATATAGGGAAACAAAGAAAAAGTCACTTAGAGTGAAAGATTGGGTAAATAGTGAGGATGGAGTATGGGGGTCATGTCATTTTTGGTCAAAAACTGCTGAACACTCAGCATGGTGTGGGCAGGTACATTCATAAATCACCCATCATGAAATGGGCAAATGCATGCATTGAAATAATCTTCAAAAAAATTCCCAGAAGCTGAATACAGCCTCTCATAACAATGCCAGCTGGTACACAGGCACAGATGGGTCCCTAGAACACTCACCTAGCAGGGGAAGCCTGTACTACAAGGGTCCCACCCTCCAGAAGATAATTCCATTTTGGGGGGAGTTCCATGTCATATATACGACCTAAAGTTTACAAAAAGGATTGCCTCTAAATTGAAAGTTAAAGTTTTAACGAATGACAATCATCTCCTTTTGGGCTGAGCATTGATTTAAAAAATGCAGAGAAATATAAGATGAATTATTTTCTACTTGTATGCAGATTTTTCTCTTGACCCTACAGCTCAAGATATCCTGAGATAGGTGTTCTATAATTTTGAGAGGCCAATGCCTGTATCCATCTTGAGTATTTTGACCATATAGATCACTGAAGTATGCAAAGAAAAAGAAAAACTACATTTTGTGAGTTCATTCCAGAGATAAAGATACTTCTCCGATACTACTACATCTTGGAGAACATTTGAGTTAATATCACATTCTGAAGAAATTTAAGATATTCTATGGCAAATTGGAAGCAGTCATCTCCCCCACTGGCTTCTAGAGTTTACCACTGCCTGAGACCTTCACCCCTGTCCTCCTTGGCTCTCACTCTTCAGATGTATTCCTAGTAAATTTTCTCTAATCTACATCTCCAAATGACATGAAGGGGAAAAACAGGGCAAAGGAATTTAATTGAAAAGGAATGTTGGCTGGATTATCAGGTCAACCTTAAGGGAAACATCATTGCCATGGCAATTCATTAGTTCAGATATTTACAATACAAAAATAACAGACAAAATCCCTGTACTCATAAAGCACACCTTTCAATGGGGTAGACAGACAATAAACAAAATAAAGCACATGCATGGTATGTCTGATGGCAATAAATAGATAAGAAAAATTAAAAAAAAAATACAAAGTCCCCAATTGTTGCTATTTTAGGTAGGATGGTCATAGAAAACCATTTTTTACAAAAGTGACTTTTGTGTAGAAACCTGAAGGAAGTTGGGGCAGAAGAGAATGAGATTTTCAGTGAGGGAAGGATAATGAAGACCTGTGAAGCTGGGATGCAGTGAGTGAGGAAGAAGACAGCAGAAGATGAGGCAAGGCCTTGTGAACATTGTAAGAACTTGGCTTTCCCTGAATGAGACTGGGGAGTCATTAGAGGGTTTGAAGCAGAGGAGTGACATATCTGACTTCTGTTTTCTGAAGAATCACTCCAGCTGCAATGTTGAAATTAACCTGTAGGAGGACAAGGTCAGAAATGGAGAAAATTAGGAGAATACAGTAGTAACCAAGTAGAGAGGATGATTGTGATGATAATGATGGTGATTGGAATAGAGTGGGAGAAGTAAAGTGCTGTGAGTGAGAAATGGTCAGATATGTATATTTTGAAGAAAGAGCCAATAGATTTCTGAGTGACTGAACATAGGAAAGTAAGAGAAAGAGTTTAGTGAAGGAGAACACCAAGGATTTGGCCTGAACTATGGAAGGATGGGGTTGCCATGACCTAAGATGAAGAAGACTAAGGAGAGGATATGTATGTATTTGTGGAGAATGAATGCAGTTCTAAATAAGATTTTTCAGTTTGGATGCTTATTTTTAAAAAATCTAAGTGGATATATTGAGTACAATGTTCAAACTTGTAATGCAGAGCTAAGATCTGGGCTGGAGGTAAAAATTTGATTCATAAGCATATAAATCCCTGAGTGTAGTTCAGATCACCAAGAATGAATATTGACAGATACAAATTCAACAATTGAATTTGGGGCTCTTCAATATTGATAGGGCAGTGATACAAGTGGGAACTAAGAAAAGAGATTGGAAAGGAGCAGTCATTGAGGCAGAAGGAATCCAAGTGAGGAAATCGTTTCACATGGGAGGAGAGACCAACAGTGTCAGGAGAGAACTGACCTTTGGCACTGAGAACAGATGCACCTGAGCTATAAGGCAACTATGAGAAAAAGTGTTTTCATCTCTAGCTCCTAACTTTAATTCAAAAAAAGCAAAAGCTTTGTAGAAATGTCTTTCTCTTTTATAGTAATATCCTGCTTTATTCATACCACTTAGGAAATAAGTTATTTTCCTGAGATTATATTGAAATTCTGTTGATAGTTCATGTTTTAAAATGATGTCCCTAGACCATATGCTCAAAATACCTCAACAGCATTGGGGGATATATAAGGGCAGATACCACTGTTTTCTAGTTATAATATTAAAATAATTTGTAATATAAAATGTTATTTAATGCATTTGAAATGTTCTTTAACTTGCATATTAGAAATCCTTTTTAGATGTGCGTCTGATAATTAAAGGTGACTAAGAAGCCATGTATTTTTTTTCTGTCTAATCAATCACCTTAGTAATACCCAGGTAGAGGAAGGAAGGAAGAAAGGAAGGAAAGAAAGAGGAAAGAAGGAAAGAAAGAGGAGGGTAGAGTAGGATAAGGTAGGGTAGAAAAGAAAAAAAGAAACATCTAAAGAGTGTTAAGTACTGGGGAGAAATTGAAAAATAAATAACCCTAGACCATATTTTAAAGCATCTTTGGCTGGGGGGGGGTGCGGGGGCAAAGCACAAGCACAGTTAAAATGCAGATATCTTCAATACTGTGAATTGAGATTCTGGATCCAATGAAAGATTAAAAAAGATTGGGAGCTTCATCCACTGTCACACAGCTGTTATAGACATTGCTAGAACCTGAAACCTATCTCTTCACAATTTTAAGTTGAGCAGTTCTGACAAGGCTATCCTGCAATCAGAAAACAATTATAACATCAAAATTACAACTAAACTACAGAACAATCCTCATTCAGAATTATCTGAAATTGAGCTGGAATGGAAGTTCTACAACTAGGGATTTAAAGAAGAAGCCACATTAAGACTGGTAGGAGAAACAAAGACACAGAACATTCTGGCCCCACACCCATGTGTGGAAGATAAAAATCAGGAAGGATAACTTGGCTGCAGTGGTCCCTCCTGAGGAGTGAGGGGTCCTGGTCCCATACCAGGCCCCTAGCCCAGGGTTCCAATGCCAGGAAGAGAAGTTCCCACAACTTCTGGCTGTAAAAACCAGCAGGGATTGTGGCTGAGGGAGATGGAGGAACTCAAATATCAGGCAATCCTCTTACAGGGCCTGCATATGGACTTACTTGCACTTACTCCCTCTGAGCTCCAGCACTGAGCCAGCAGCTTGAAAAGCACCAGAGACATATATGGAGGAACTGAATTATCTGGCATCAGGCAGGATGAGGGTTGGAGGAACAGATTTCTCCCAAACGGAAGTGCTTGCAGAGGCAGTTGTTCCTTTTGTGAGTCCTCCCCACATAGAGCTAGCTGTTGGGTACCAAATCTGAGACTCCATCAACTTGGCTATCGCTGTTTGCTCCACCCTGGTAATTCCCTGAGACCCCTCCCCACTCAACTTTTGGGCCTGCCCAATTAGTTTCCAGTGACTTCTCCATAGAAATGCCCTATCTTGGCTCATGATTTAAACTTTCCTTAAATCCCTTAAATAGCATCTAGTCTCAGAAGGCCCCAAGGCTGGGCACTAGGGCCAGCCTGCCTTAGCTCACAGCTTGGCCTGTCCTGTGTACCTCCAAGCCCAACATGAGTAGCAGCCATCTGCAGATCACTTTGTAGCCCATGCTGGGAAGCCCCAGGCAGAACATAGGCAGCAGGTGATCTTGGCCTGCACCTCCCAAAAGGCCCCAGAGCCATCACACCTGGTAGAGAGCTTCAGACCACATCAAAGCACCATCCAACCTTCCACAAGTGACATCATACTCAAGAGGCAGACTCAGTGGGCACCAGAGCCCCCATGTGGTAAGTCCAGCTCCATGAGGCCTCTGCACAGCTGATCCTCCTCAGTGGTCATAGCCAGTCCTTGCAGCTGATTGGTCTGGGTGTAAATCCCTTCCATTGGCCTGCCAACAGCAATCAAAGTTCCACTCCAATAGCAGGGTGTTACACAGCTCACTCACTGGGGAGAGCACCTGGAGTGCCCAGCTCAGGTGAATGGAGAGGCTGTGCCACTGGACCCTACAGGACACCTACTACATTAGGCTATTCTACCAAGCCTGGGAAACATAGCAGCTCTACACAACACATATAAATAAACACAGGGAGGCTGGTAAAATAAGGGGACAAAGAAACAGTTCCCAAATGAGAGAACAAAATAAAACTCCAAAAAAAAAAGAACTAAACAAAATGGAGAGAAGCCATCTGCTAGATGCAGAGTTCAAAACACTAGTTATAAGGGTGCTCAGTGAACTTAGTGAGAACTTCAACAGCATAAAAAAGGATTTAGTCAGAAATGAAGGATACGCTATAAGATGAATAATTTCTGGGAAATCCACAGTAAAGTAGATGAAGCCTAGAATCAAATAAGCGATTTGGAATATGGGGGGGTGGGGGAACAATTTAGAGAACAATAGTAACAGCAAAAAAGAAAAATAAAGAGATCCCAACCCCCACTCTCCCCGCAAAAAAGAAGATATGTAAGGACCCTCTGGGACAACTCCAAGCACACCAAAATTTGTAATATCAGAGTGTTGGAAGAACAGAGAGAGCAAGAAATTGAAAACCTATTTGAAAAAATAATTGACTGAACCCTGGCTGGTGTGGCTCAGTGGATTGAATGCTGACCTATGAACCAAAGGGTTGCCCATTCAATTCCTAGCCCAGGGCACTTGCCTGGGTTGCAGGTAGGTCCCCAGTAGGGGTCACATGAGAGGAAACCACACATTGATATGTCTCTCCCTCTCTTTCTCCCTCCCTTCCCCTCTCTAAAATAAATAAATACAATCTTTAAAAAAAGAAAAAGAAAAAAGAATGATTGAGAACTTCCCTAACCTGGTGAAGGAAATAGACCCACAAGTCCAACAAGCACGGAGAATCCCAAACAAGATGAACCCAAAGCGACCCATATTAAGACTCATCATAATTAAAATGCAAAAGGTTAAAGACAAGGAGAGAATCTTAAAAGCAGCAAAAGAAAAGCAGTTACTTACCTACAGGGGAGTTCCTGTAGCTAATTTCTCAACAGAACTTTTCAGGAAAAACAAGGACCTACAATTAAGATTACTCTATCCAGCAAAGCTATCATTTAGAATTAAAGAACATATAAAGAGCTTCTCAGACAAGAAAAAGCTAAAGGGGTTTGTTAACACCAAACCAGTATTGCAACAAATGATAAAGGTTTTGAAGAAGAAGAAGAAGAAGAAGAAGAAGAAGAAGATTAATTATGCCTATCAACAATTGAATCTAAAAACAAAATGAACAAGCAGAACAGAAACAAAACCATAGATACAGAGAATATTCTGATGGTTTCCTGATGGGAGGGCATTTGAGAGGATTGGTATAAAAAGTGAAGTGATTAAGTATAAATTGATAGTTACAGAATAGTCTTAGGGATGTAAAGAACAGCCTAGGGAATATAGTTGACAATATTCTAATAACTATTTATGGCATGAGATGGGTACTAGGCATCTCAGGATGATTACTTAGTAAGTTATGTAATGTCTAATCACTGATGTGTACACCTGAAACAAATATAATATTGTATGTCAACTGTAATTAAAAATAAAAATAATTTTAAAAATATAATTAAAAAATAAAACAATCAGTACAACTCCTTTATGTATATTAAAGGGTTGGTTAAAGGATCAGATGTAATGTGGTCTTAACATATGTGCAATATTTGCACACAGACAGTGTACACTCATAGGGGATTCAATTTGTAGTATAGAGTATATGCTAGTGTGGAAATACTTGGATAAATAATTTCTTCATTTGGTTCTTTTATGAGGTACTTTGCTATACCTGTTGCCATTCTGTCAACTCCACCTTGGTTGTGCAGGCTTGGTCTTAGTTACCAAAAGATCATCCCTGACAAGATATTTAGATATATCTTAGTCTTAATGGCAAAGTCCCAGCCTGCACAATGTTCTGGATATGCTGTTTTTGTTGCCATTTGAAAATAGCGTACATTTGGAACAGCTGGGCAGATACCATAGCATCTGCAGCAGGAATTAGCCTTTAGGTATGCAATGACTAACAAAGATGCCAAATAAAGAAATACTAAGCATTAACAGTTTCATGCTTTTATATACATGACAATAATGCTTAGCAAAATGGCTCAAATGTATCCAATGCTCTCTATTCTTGAGAATTTTCAAAAGCAATCTTAAATGTTTCTGGATCAATAGGAATCAGTTTAAACTGTGCTTGTCTCAGGGCAAGACTGCTATAAATCAATCTCCTTCTAAATGTACATAAGCAGCTTGAAATGACATCACATGCCATAGCCAACAAGTGTTGGATGCCAAATCTAAACAGAGTAGATATACTTTTCACTAAATTGGAATGTGTAATACAGAAATGGACTTTTACAATGTCATGGGGAATAACTGCCTCACCTCTAATGCCAATATGCTCCTTAAACACCCAAATCACAGATCAATAGACTAGAAATCCATAACACAGTACAGATTTAATTCATTATTTAAAAAATTCTATAAATTATATAAAAAATGGTTATACCTTAGAGGGATGATTGGTGTTCTTGAAAAATTGTATTCTCAATTTATGTCATTGCTCACCAAGGGAGTGGAACAATAAGGGGTTCTTGTTCTTAAAGACTTTTGGAACAATGAGGCTTGTTGAAAGTTTTATCATTCTTTTTAAACCTACAGAACAAGCGACTCCCCTAAGGTATAAATGTGGATGAACATTAATAAAATAACCCATCACAAAAGAACAAAGCAATTTCCCCATGTTCTGGTTACACATAACCCCTCTAATTTTATTAATTATACTCATTACACTGCAACTTCATTGTAGAGAAATTTCAACAAACAGAGAAAATGGGAGGAACATTAAATACACTCAACACCACCTTCCCCACATATAACTGTTACAACATGCTTAAGGCCTGTGCTGGAATGTCACTCTGGATAAATATGCACCTACACATGTCATATGAATCACCAATACCTCATATGTTGTAAATCTGTGAATACCTCAAAAATGTTTTATCTTCAATGAATTAGTCTAAAAAAGAGGGAAAAAAAACTAAATGAGAGAACTGAGAGAGGTGAGAACATTTTTATGAAAACAAAATACAAAGTAAAGAAAATAATAAAAACAAACTTCTAAAAGTATTTGGTTAGGGGACATTCAGAAAAGAACACACTCTAGCCTACTTCTATTTAGGAAATGTTAGATATAATCAGACACACCAGGGAACCCCCCTGTTTTTTATTTGGAATGCACTAACCCCCTATTATCTTATTGAGCCCTGATCTGGTTTCTGGTCATTCACACAAGCCAGTTAAATTAAAGACTGGGACCTGCATTTTTGAGCCTAGGGCAAAAGAGAGTGGAGCAGGTCATAGAAAAGAAAAACTATTTGGCTTTCAAGGAAGGTTTCCAACTACTCCTCTGCCCCAGCCCCAGTAGTTGCTGTGTGGACCCAGCCTGGGATTTACTCAAAAGAGAATTAATTTGTATCACTTATTTTGGCAAAGAGATTTCTGTGGGAATGCTGACTGTTTGAGATGCAGAGAAATCACTGGAAATGTCTGCCCCTAACTATCTCAGGTGTGCTCACCTGCTGGCAGCAGGGTAAGAAGGGGGAGACCAAACAGTTCTATGCAGTTCTGGAAGCTGACCAGCAATAATTGCTCTTGACATATACCTTGATTTCCTCTAGGAAAGGAAGGCCAAGGAGGGGCTCATGGGACCAGAGCAAGTGGAACCTTGAATATTTTCCATTGACTTCACCTGATTCTTTGTTAGTTTGCTTCATCATTCACTGAAGTTTCTTCCTCCCTATCTGGTTTAATTTAGGGGCAGTGTTTGTTTTTGTTGTTCTCCTTGATTTCCTGGAAGACTGACAAATAGTCTAAAGAATGTGAATGCCTGCTTTGAATTAAGCCTACTGAGTCAAATTACTGATTGCAAAGGCAGCAGTTAGGAACAAGTCGATTTTGATTCAAGTTAGAAAGAGGCACTCATGGTTCCAAAGCAATGTCAGAAGCAAAGAATACATGGCTGTATTCCTCAGCTGGTTGCAAGGAGACAGGAATAAATTATTTGTTTGTTTAACAGCTTTTGAAAGTAGTGGATAGATCACTTTTGGTGACTAAATGTGGTTATGAGAGGTTGAACAATTGGAGTCATTTCCATAATCGGCAATTGCTGTTGTTGAAATTAGACAGAAAAGTAAGTCATAAAAAAAGGAAAAGCATGTCTAGCAGGATGCATTATTCAATCATAAGTTATCCCAAATGGTTAAAAATGTAGCTTATATTACACTCCTGTGAATTTACAACAACATGGAAGAAACTAGACCACTCAATTTCATAGTTCCAGGGAAAATGAGGCTCTTTCTGGAACTTTTACTTTCCCAGCAATGTGTTTGTGATGCATTCCAGATGGACAAGCCTTGAAAAGTGACAGTATCCATCTATTTGTGAGAATGAACACAGAGAGAGTGAGAGTTTTCACATCCCTGTCTCCCTAAAACATAAACACTGCAAACCACAAATGAATCCACTTAATCCAATTTGAAGGACTCCTCTGGATGAAATGTTTTATCAGTTATCATCAAAGCATTCAGTTTAATTTTTCTTCCCTCAAGTCTCTCTGAGGGGGCGGGGGTGGTTGATGAAAGGCAATAAAATGAAGCTAAAGACAGTTTTTTGCATGAAAATATCCAGCTGATATTTTAATGCGTGAGTGACACAAGCTGAAATACATTAACAATATGTTGTGAGTTCAATCAAAATATAAAAGGATTTGACAAATTGGAAACATGATACAAATCTAATAGAATGGCATTTAATAGAAAGAACTGTTAGGACCTGAAATTTGTCTTCAGAAAGGACCTGAGTATGGGACAGAGGAGACATCGTTTAGTAGGAGCTCTTTTAAGAAAACATTTGTCATCTGCTAACCAACTCCAGAAAAAACGACAGTGTCACAGAAGTAGCTAATATGATATGATTGCACAATGACTCTAGAAAAACACATTAACTGAATAAAGGAAGGTAACTATTCTCTGCTGGCTGAACTGAGCCAAACTATAGCACTCCTATGCCCTCTTGTCACAGCAAAAGAGGAGCCCTTCTACCGAAGGCCAACCCCTCCTCTGGTTGTCCGGATTTGACCTCTCTCTAGCAGTTACCTCCTCTCTCTTTTATATTGTTAACTTTGCCTCTCTTCCAGTTCCTTTTATCATCAGATGCCATCACACTCAAGTTTTTCTCATCATAAAAATCCTTCCCCATACCCTACATCACCCGTCACAGCCACCCTCTTCTCTTGCTGCTGGATCCCTTCACAGCTGCCATCTTCTCTTCCTTGCCTCTCTGTCATCTTCATCAACCAGAGTTTGACTTTGCCACTCCCTGGTCCTCTGGAGTGGCCCTTTGTTATCATCACTGATGGCTAAAGGGCAGTGGTCATCCCTTCTCTTCCTTGAAGAAAGATCTTCCTTGGCTGCTGGACAGCATTCAATAGCATCAACCAGTTCTTCTGGAATGAATTTTCTTTGGGCTTCTAGACACAGCCCATCCTGGTTCGTCTCCTGCACCATGAGCTGCCCATTCCCAGTGTTGCTTCTTATTTTGTTTTTGGTTTTGTTAGTATGTTTTGCAGGTTTCTTTCCCCCTGTCTGTTCTATAAGTTTTGGTCTTCCTCAGGGTCCCAGATCCCTTCCAGAACATGTTTCTCTCACAAGCAGGTGGGGGGAGTTCCCTGGATGGAAATCAAAGGCTCTGTCAGAGAAGCCTCCCTGCATTGCCTCACTGGGAATATCAACCAAGGAGCCAATGCCAAGGAACCGTAAACAACAGAACTCCCTCATCTGGGACCCATAATGGAACAATCAGCTGTCTTCATGCAGCAGTGGTTTCAAAGAGTTAACAATATTAGAGATTTAAGACAATTCTGCCATAAGGAAGCATTTTTGAGCTTAAATAAATGGAAGAATAGAAACCCCCATGACTTATAAAAGCTAACCCCAAGCTCCTCAGGGAGGGGTCCTGAAGAGAATCAAGGATACACAGTGGAGGGTGGAGTAAAATGCTGCCACAGAAATGCAAAAAAAAAGCTGAACAGGGATGAAAGAAATAAAGTGATTGGGCCACTCCAGGAAGGATGAGGATACTTGGGAAACCAACTCACCCTGAGGGAGAGAAGTGGCAGCTATTCAGTTTCTTCCTTAATGGTTATAGCCACCATTTGTTACTTAGGGTATGCCCAAAATAGTTAAGTTTGTGTAGCTGACTGAGACTCCTACTTCTCAATATCTATCCTCCCCTTCTTCCTTAGAAACAGAATCTTTAAATCTTAGCTGGGTTCAGAGTGGTCCACAAAAAAAAAAAAAAAAAAAAAAAAGAAAAAAGAAAGGATAATTCCAGTCTCCCTTGATGTTCATTATGGTCATGAGACATAATTTGGGGAAGTTACTAGAAGTAGTGGGCATGTAACAGGGGGAAATTGTAATGGTGGGGAATCGTAACCCGCCCCACCATTCTTTTGGCACTTTTTCTGTAAGTGCTGATTCTGACTAGTGTGTATTTTGTAGATGAACAGCATGTTTGTATAAGAATCCTAGGAACCACCTTCAAAAGATACAGACTCCAACCTTTAGGCATCCCAGCTCTGGAGATCTGCTGACCTTCAACTATGGAGCCAGGATGACTAAACCAAGATGAACACCGGACCATCACTTGCCTTATGGGAATGGACTGTGCTTGTCTACTCACAGAAAACTGTTCAGCCCCCTCCCTTAATCTCTTTTTTCTGTTCCCCTCCCCTCCTTATAAAAACCGCTTCCCCACTGAGTGGGAGAGATAGGCTTTGGTGGACAATCCCCCACCTTCCCAGGAGATTGGCTTTGTGACATGAGTCTTTCATCTTCCAGGTGACTAGCACCTGAAAATAAACCACTTTCCTTTATATCAGCATCTGCTTCTCAAGTAACAACTCTTGTAGAGGACCTGGGTTCTGTTACAGGCACAAGAATTGTACTTACAATGAAAAAAATTGCCCCAAATCCCTTTTACCTGATTAAGATGTTTTCAAACACAAAGAAGAGTTGAAAAACTGAGTATAGTAAATACTCACATGCCCACCATCTATATTTGTAATTGTTAACATTTTACTGTATTTGTTTCACGATATATCAATGATCCATTCATTTTATTTTTTCCATTTCAAAGTTGAAGGCATGAGTACACTTCACTCCTAAATTTATCTTGTTTTATATGTCTCCAAAAATTACATGAGTTAGTTTATTATCGTGTGTGTGTTACAAAGGAGTAAGCAGAACGTCAGGAGTCCAAGTAACCTCCTTAAGACAGACCTTTAGCCATGGGTAGAACCCCATTTTGAACTTAGGTCTTTCTCCAAAGTTCATGTTTTAACCTATCAGTTTCTCATCCCTTTAAGCCCTTACCTTCACCCTCCACCCAGGGTCCCCTCAGAGTTTCTGAGGCTTTAGAGGAAAAACAAAACAGAAAGAAAACACCTTTAAATTTATAAGGTTTTGGTATTCTAGGGGTACTGTAAAAGCAGAGGTGTGATTGTTCAGCTCAGCTCCCCCACTGGAAAAGAGAGAAACTCTGACCCATTCAGAAGTCACAACCCTGCAATTTAGGATGCTGCCTTTGGTGGCTTTTCCTGGTGTTCTGATGGAAAAATTCTTTAAAGAGGGCACTGCAAGGTGAGGAACCTCAACAGAGAAAAGAAACTACATTTTTCATTCCTACTACAAATATTTCTCTGTGGGACTAAACAATTCCATTAATTAAAGTACCCTTTTCCCTCCAATTAATTTAAAGGAAGTCAGAATTTGAGGAGACATAGGTATCTTTTTTTCTTACCTAACATTAATTGCTTTTTTACCTCACTTACTGCTTATAAGTCAGACCTATTTACTACAGGTCTGCAAACTGGTATACACTTTGGGGTTTGCTCAAGCTCCCTCTGATGAACAAAGTTTCTGAAGCTGCTCCTTTGAATTTCATCAAGAATGATGACTCTCAGCCTCCTTAATATCACAGCTTGGAAGCTCCCAAAGCAATTGGTTTAGTAATTTATTTTGTGATCTGTGTTGTGGACATAAAACTTTTCAAAGTGAAGCTCAAGTTCCAATCTAAAGATCTGAAAAGAACATTTCAATCTGTTGGTGCAAGCTGTTTTCTGTCAGCCCAGCTGCCAGTGCTTACCCTTGGCACTGGGCGCCTCATGCAGTCAGGACAGCCGCTGCTCCGGATGCCCAGGCAGGCAGAGCCCGGAGATCACTGCATTCTCATTTCTGACTGAAACCAGACTTCCATTCACCAAGCTGACAGGAGCAACAGGACCACGAAATAACAAGCAGATCGACGGTGTGGTATTTGTCAAAGATAAAGGGCTGAGCATAAGCTCAAGGCTTCTCAGAGGTTTTAGGAGACATTCAAATCATCTACCCCAAGTAGTTTCTGTTTCTTGAACTTCTCACATTTCTCTTATTTGGCATTGCCATTGTGACACATTAAACTTATTTGGTGCCTGTGGTTGGAAGACACCAGAAATGCCATTAAGAGTCTGTGCACTGCCTTGTCTTACACTTTCACACCTGCACTTTACTGAAACTCTTCTGGGTGAGGGCCAAATTCAATTCTACTCTATTGTTATACCTTCCCAAAGCTGAATTTAGGAATTGCACACAACATGCACACATGTTTGCAATAAGACTTTCCACAAAAGCACACAGCCTCATTTCTTCATGGCTGTAAAGTAAGCATAGAAAGGGATTTAAAAAACACAATGCTTTAATCCAATCACTCATGACTTATTGTCCATATTACATAAAATGGGACTTTAAAAAAAATCTGCCTTATCTACTGACACTTTAGATTTGGTCTTCTGAGAGCATAATGTCCCATATTTCTCTATTGCATATACACAGAAATTAAATTTGAAAAGAAAAAAACATTCTCTTTGTTTTCTTCAGACTATGCAAAAGCAGCCAGTACAACATGAAATATGGCATGCATTAGGAGAATTAATTTTTAGATGATTCTGACAGCATGAATGAGTTGGATAGCTTATGCCAGCAAAAATTGAAAAGAAGCTTTATTGCTTTTATATATACACACACACACATATATATGTATACATATATAAATTCAGAGAAAATAAATGTTTTTTTATTTTTTTTAAATAAATTATTTTAAAAATAAAATTTCTATAGCTGTCAAACCTCCAGTTAGTCTGAAACTCTTCAAATACTGAAATGTGTGGCTGGATCTCTAATTGCTTTTTTATGATTTGTTAGGAGAATCACATTGCAGGAAAATATTTTATCAAGACAAAGTCTTCCTTCATTTGGATGGTGCTTTATTTCCCTTAATCCCAAAGCTCTTATGTAGTTTTTTATGCAACTTGTTCACAGCAAGTGGCCACCATGTTTCTTGCTCACAGCAAGTGGCCTCTTAGTTTCTTTGGCCACCATGATCTGGAGTTTCTAAGTTCCAAATTTTGCAAACATTGGCCTAAATAAGCTTAAATACATATTACCATCACACATTAAACATTCCAAGGGAGACTCTCTGACAAACTGTAAGCAATTGGCTTTCCTACTGCTTAACAGACAGATCTTGAATAACATACACCTTTATGATGCTCTCCTCAAGTCTGTGGCAGGAATGAAACACTCTAGTTGAGATCAGGTATAACATCAAATTCCTGGCATGTTTCCAGTGTCTAAGGATCTAAAAATACAAGAGCTCTCTGTGTTTCAGCACCAAAGAGTGACTGCTCCAGGCCTCTGGTAGGATTGGTCATTCTTTAGAGCTTCACCCCTATACACCACGGTAGCAAGTTTGATCCCAAGTCAGGGCACGTACAAGAAGCAACCAACGTATGCATAAATAAGTGAAATAACAAGTTGATGTCTCTCTCTGCGTGTGTTTCTCTCTCTCTCTCTCTCTCTCCCCCTTCCTCCCTCCTTTAATTATTATTTTTTAAAAAAAAAGAGTATTCTCAGAGCCGAAGTGAAGATACCCAGAATAGCTGGACTTGGGGAATTTCCTTTCAGAAACATTTCTTATGTAAAGAAGACTGCAAATTGCTTAGAGTATAAGGTATATAAAGCCAAACAAAAGGAAATGATCCTAGCACCACTTAGCAGCCACCTACAACTGTGGCCCAAGGTACACCTGGAAACAAGTTGTACTTAAGTCTTGGCTGCTAGTTGTTTCTTCCCCAAGAAGGTTCATGAAACAGACTAAAGCATCCCATCAGAGTTCAATGTAAGGTCACAATACAGCTATTTTATGAAGAAACACACTATGAATTACAAAATCTGCCATAGGGTGGGGATTGGGCAGATAGAAAAGTACATTACGGAACAGCCTCTCATATGGAATATTTTTATATGCTATGACAAAAGTTTAAAATAATGGAAGGACCTAGTCAAGGATCATCTATAAAGGACCATGGACATGGACAATAGGGTGGGAACTGACTGAGGGAAGGAGTGTGGATGGGGCAGGGGAGAGCAATGGGGGAAAATCAGGACAAGTGTAATTGAATAATATAAATAAATAAATAAATAAATAAATATTTTACCATAATAATGATATGAGGAATAACCCCTAAATTCCAACTCTTCTCATGATGTAATGAATAAACATGACTTCTAACAAAGAAAAAAATAATACGTAACTAAGGATAGTAAAAACTTCTGAGATATAAACTATGATCACACATAAATGGTACTTTCTGAGCATTATAACAATCATAGTAGAGATGATTCAAGGACTAGGGAGCAGATGAAAAATTGCAAGAAGAAAAAATAAGATTAAAGCTTATCCATCTAACTTCTTTATCAGTCTCTTGGCTTCAACATGGTTTATTCTATCATATGCATATAAGATATGCTTGTGTGTATGCACACATGCATGTATACACACACACACACACACACACACACACAGTTTTTGCTCTCACAGCTATCACAACCCTCCATGCCTCCCTTTCATCTTCATTTCCTAACTAACCTGGGCTATGGATTTGAGCTCCCATCCTGCTGAGTGACCCTGCATACTTCATGGTCAACTAAGGCCTAAGCCACCTAAGGAGCTAGAGTATGACTCCAGCAAGTTTCTTTACCTTAGGGTGTGGATGGAACACCCACCATGAGAACCTGGCAGGTCTCTTCCATAAACAGATGACCGGAAGGTGAGAGAAGAGTAAGCCTAAACTTTAAGCTTATAAATAACTACTCAACTCATCCTGTTTGGTGTGGCCCAGTTGGTTAGTTGGAAAGTTCCCAGGTTTGGTTCCTAGTCACGGCACTTAACCAAGGTTGTAGCTTTGATACCCAGTAGGGGTGGTTATGAGAAGGCAACCAATTGATGTTTCTCTCTCACTCTCTCACATCATCTCTCTCTCTCACCCTCTTTCTCTCTCTATCTATCTCCCTTCTGCTTTCTCTAAAAGCAATGAAAAAATGTCCTTGGTGAGGATAACAATTTTTTTAAATAAAATATTTTTAAAAATCTACTCAGTCTTCCCTAGTCTCTTCTTGCATGCCCCCCCCCATCCAGTATGAGATCCTGCCATTGTCTGTCATGCTTTTTGGACTTCACATGTTGGTCCTTCTGTTCCTCTACTTCTCTGCTTGTCTTTAGGTTCACACCTTAGCTTCAGTGGAATATCCTCTACAATTATCCTTTGGAATTTATTTTTTTGCTTTAGTTTTCTCTTACACCAGTATGTGTTGGGGGGAAATGCTAGAAAATCCCCTTGAGAATTGGTTGGCATGTACCAAGAAGAAACTTGGCAAAATTTGCTCAGTAAATGACCTTTGAAGGCCATTTAACTCTAAACAGATATTTTAAGTTATCCCTTTGTATTGTCCATTGGTTAGAATTGTTTGAATGTTTAGATATAATGAATGGCTCTGGTTATATGATGTAACAATCACTGTGTTGCGTTTTCTATATTTAAAGTATTTTAATGATATTGTTTTGAAAGTGTAAGTTTGGAAATGATAGATTAATTATGGATTAACTGATTTTTCATGTGATAGAACTGGTGGTAGCCTCATAGGAGACAATGAGTCAAAATCAGAGAGAGCAACAGCAGAAAGCTGCTACCCGCCTTCCTATGTAAGGCTGAGGGGCAAGTGGAAGAAGTATAATTGTCAAGTCACCAGAGCCAAGGATAAAATTCTCAGTAAGACATGGGACCAAATTATCCCCTCATATATCTTCCAGTAGCACATTATAAGTTAGTGGAATAACCTAAGAATGTTAGTGACAAATGGCAAGACATCGTTGTGAGGTTTAATTTATATAATACACTTAGACTAGATACTGCCATATTATCATTATTATTAGATGTTTAAGGTTTCTGGTACCTTCTGAATTGCCCTATAATTATCTTAATTTAATAATAAGAAGGGAAAATTCAGAGATCAGAGCCCTTGCTCTTGCTATGGATAGCTACATCAAAATGTGCAAAAAATATCAGCTGGCAAAGGAGATACCTTTCTGCAAATAAGCCTGGAAATGGTTTTTGAACGTTAAAATCATGCTGAGGCATTGGTTAAACCATGGAACCTGCCAGTATGGATCTAATTCAGTAGGTCTGGGTTATAGTTGAGGACCAGACTTCCTGAGTGATTTGTTGTAGATGGTGTAAGACCTCAACTTGTAAAGCATGCTCCCTGTGACAGAAAAGTGAGGAAGAAATGATCTTCAGTTAATCTGGGCCTGCATTTTCTTTTCCAAAAAAAAAAAAAAAAAATGAAATAGAGTTGAGGAGAAGCAAAAGTACCAAAGCATATCACATATAGCATTGTTTCACAAAACTTTAATACTTTATTACATATGTGTGCCCTGGCTTGGATGTAAAACATTTCTTGTGGTTTGGGTCAGACAAAAGCCTGGAAACAACACTCTAGGGAATTCATGGCATTCACATCAAGTGACATGCAATCACAAGGCACTCTAAACTCTGGAGCTACCTAACACGTTCAGGATTTAAAAAGGGTAAGGAAGAAGGAAGAAAGAAAGGGGAAGCTAGTGGGATGTCAACTGGTATAAAGGACTGAGTAACCAAGATGCAAAGAAAGAGCAGTCAGTGGGCTGTAACCAAACTCTGACCCATAATTAGACTGACAAGCATGTGAAATGCTTACTGAATGGATCAGGGACCACAGAGCTCTGACAAATAGTGGAGGAAGCCTACATTTAAAAGAGGCTTTACATTTTAACCAGCTATTATTATCAGCTCCGGCTTGATCTCTCAACAAATTTCCTTTCTGTTGTAATTCTTCATGCTTCCTCAAAGCGTGATGGTGATTTTTTTTCTTTATTTATTTTGGAAAGCCAGGGGAAAATTGTTTCAGTATGTTCTTTAAATTAGTTTCCTTGCAGTGTTTTCTTTGCACACATTAATTACAGCTCCCTTGAGGGGCTGAAGTACCATATAGCACACTGTAATTCTGCTCCCCAATCTCCTTCGCCAATTCAAGTTTCCAATTCTCTCTATAATCTGGGCTCTATATTAATATATAGTGAGAAGTACATGGCTGAGAGTCTTTCAACTATAATAAAAGAATAGAGGAGAAAATGTGATCATCAGTGCTTGAGGACACCAACCACACTTAAAATGTATAGCTTGTAGCCCATAAAATGAAGTAGTTAGATTAAATGACCTCTGTGTTTCCCAATTCGAATGAACATACTCTAAAGAGAGTTTCACTCAGGAAGTACAGAGAAGAGATTGGTGGGACCCTGATGAGGTTACATGATTCTCACTAGCAGGACCTGGCTAGAATTCCAGAGGTTCTCAAGAAAATAATACATGTCCAAGAATCTACATTTGAGCTGTCACTCTACTAGACACATAAGACAGTCTAAGAAACTTGTAATTACTTTTTAATTCCCAAAGAAAGAAAACTTTCTAAACTGGCCACAATACAATTTCATACCTCATCCCATGACCATAGTCACTGAGGAAGGAAAAAAATGAGCTAAACACAAATGTCGTTCTAAAACAAAGTTTTTCATAGTCCTGCCTTTTCAGATAGGTAAAAGCAATGGCAGGTTTGAGAATCAGAGTAGATCTTTTATTGACAAGCTAAGGCTCAGTTTCTTAAAATAAATCAAAGAGGTAGATGAAGGAGTTTCCAAGCCAAACTATAATACTTATTAAACAGCTCATACAAACAGGACATCACTCATTCATAGAATTGCCCACAGTCCAAGCCAACTCAATAGCACATAACAACATAAACAGGAGCTATGGCAGGTGTTTTATAAAGGTTATCTCATTTTCTCTGCTTGTCTCTTTAAAGTTGGTATGTCTACTCCCATGTTACAGATGGAGAAACTTAGGTTCAGAAAGGTAAGTAACAAGTGTCAACCAGTGACAGCACTGTCTTCTAATCCAGGCTATAATTTACCCAACCTCAGGCAGCCCCAAACAAAAGATAGCTCTGTTAGCTTTAGGAATGCCATATGTGATCCAACAGCATCCATCAAATGGTTCTTTAAAATTTACCTTCTTCTCCATTTTTTTACTTACCCAGATTCAAAGTCTTGGACAGGCTCTCACTGTTAGAGCAAAACCCTCTTCTCTCGGCAGCTTGAGCATTGACCATCCTGGTTCCAACTGGGAGCAGCAGTTAACACGAGTGCTAAGCTGAAACCCCTGAGACGGGGAACAAGCCCAACTAAGCCTCCAGCCTGCTACCCCCATCTCTTCTTAACTTGAACTCTTTGGTTGATGAGGTCTCATCTCTTCACAGTGTTAAATCTGCCACCTCTATGTAATCATCCAGAATATTAAAAAATATATATATCTTCAACTCTGATTTCTCTTTTGACCTGCTGACCCATATCTACAATGGCATGACCTATAGACATGTCAGATTCATCATGCCACTAAATTCCTCATGCTTCCTCATGAAGTTGCCCTTGTATCTAAAATTACTACTTTAGTAAATGATACAACCATTCACCCACTTAACTCTTGTAATGTTGTTTCCTCAATGGGCAGACTGACATATACAAAGCAGGAGCCAAACTGAAAAACAAATGCTTGCTGTAACTTCACTGCAGACCTTCATCTCTATTGTCCCTAACACAAGTCTCATCCCTTTCTCTACCTTCTCCACATTCCTAGAAGTGTTCACTCTCTAAAGACACACTTTTGCTCATATTCCTATCTTTTCAATAGTTTCTAGTCACTTTTAGCAGTGGTTTGTAACTTGGCTTCCAAGTTCATGAACGTGTTTGTATGCAAAAGTGATTATGTATGCCTGTTTTCCTTGAGAGAAGACCTTGAGCTTTCTTTCAGCAGATTCCCAAAGTGGACAGTGTTTCCCAAATAAAACTTTTTTTTTTTTTTTGAAAAGCATACAAATGATAAATTACTGGAAATCAACACTCAAGTTTCAAACTCTTTTTATTGGATATACAAAGCCCTTTATTTTCTAGTCCCTGACACTTCCTACTGTTTCTTTGCTCACTACACATCATCTCAGACCCATTCACAAACCATACTTAATTTTGCACTATATCCTACTTTTCTTCTCTGTCTTTGCAATGCCAATTATTTATGCCTGGGTTATTCTTTCTCCAGTTTTGATCCAGGAAACTCTTATCTTTCAAGATATAGTATGTGAATCACCTTTACAATGAAGCCCCCAGAACAACTGTGTAGACTGATCACTTCTTCCTGGACCATATACCCTATTCTAGCACTTACCACATTGTACACAATTATGTGTTTACATGACAGCCTCTTTATTCATGGACTTTTCAATGGCAGAGTCTGGACCTTAATTTACTTTTTCTCTATTGCACTCCCAAAATGTTCATTGAATGAACAAATTCTGCTGCCTATGATTAGAGAGGGGCTGAAAGCTTTACAGAATAGTTTGGATTAAAAAAGCAATTTTGTTTTAAGTCCTGTGAATACTTATAAAAAAATAATACATTTACTTGGAGACAATAATAGAAAATGTCTTTTTTTAAGTAATATAAATCCTGATGTTTGTTTCAAAAGAGCATTATTGAATAATATTTTGGTATATTATATATTTATTTACTCTCAACAGCAAAAAAAAATAATAATTTTGTTAGTAGTCTGGCTGATATCTCTGCTAAGCCACATCCATCAAAAGAGTGAGTCAGGAGCTGGGAATCTGGCTGGGCAGGACACCTCTGTAAATGAGTGATATACATAGCTTATGTCCCCATCACAAAGGACGTAAGGGAGATCAGAAGAGAGGCAAAACCCATCAATCTAAAGGATATGACAACAATATTGGGTGGAGCCCAGGTAAATAGCACTAGGGTGGGTCCAACAAAGAGAATAGGGATGTTCCAACAGATCTAGAACAATAGTTAACTCTAGGAAATGTAATTTTCAGAGAAGGCTCAGAACTCTGAGGACAGGAAGAGAACTTGATCCCATTCATTTTCTGTCTATGGGAGAAAAATTGATGATGGAAAGGTCAAGTAAAATATTCAAGGTTAGGTGTCATTGTGCTGTTCAAACTTCTTGTTCTTTCTCAGCTTAAATCTTCTCACTCCTTTACAGTATAAAGTCCAACTCTTTACAATGGCTTCAAAGCCTTGCCTTTCCAATTTGACTTCATAGCACTCATCATTCATTTCTCATTTTTGCCTGAATATACACTGTGCTTTTTCCTGACTCTCTTTTTCTTTCTAAATGGAATGTCTCTCTTCCTTCTATCCATTTCTTAAAATTCTGATTTAAGAGTTCATTTAAGAGCAAGGGAGTTTTAAGTGTCTAAAACATTTTCTTGAATTTCTTCCCTTCCAGGAAATAATTTTCATAATTTTAAAACCATATATAACTTTACGGTAGTTCGCCTATGCAAATATCACCTTGTGTTAATGACTCTTAGAGTTCCCATAATCAATTAGTAAACTCTTTAACAAAAATTAAGCTGCCTTAATTAATGATTTTTGTGCTCCCAATGACTCAGAATTTGTATATATTAAGGCCCTAACAGTGTTTACTCAAGGAATGAATAAATAAATAAATGAAACTATTAAATCTCAGCAGCCAGCATATTTGTTAGCTATTTTAGTCTATCGGCATTATTTATTTTATCTGTGTTATGAGGACTCTAAAGAGTATGTCAAGCTTCTTACATATACAAATTTATATACCATTGAATACTACATGCCAGAGTTTATATAATCTCATTTTATTATTTACAACTGCCCAGTCTGATTAATAGCCACCATTACTCCTATTGTACACACAAGGTAACCAAGGCTTAAAGAGGGTGAGTAATTTGCTTATGGGTCATCCAGATATTAAATGGCATTACCAAAATGTGAAATTAGATGACTCCAAAGTCTATGATTCAGCAAACAAATTACGAATTTAGCTCTACTGTTGTGATGTTCAACTCCACAAAACTTTCATTAATTGTACACACTGGCAAAGACATATGTACATACTAATATACATATGTATGTGTGTTTATATATTTACATGTATTAATAGATTATGTATACATGTGTGCATATATTTTGATTATATTCTGAATACAATATTTTAATTAGGCACAGTCATTTGTGAGAGAAATGTCTCATTTTTAGTTGTCTGAAAAATTACTTTATAAGGACAAAAATCAGTGAATAATGCCAATAATATGATCAGATACACACTAATATTTCCCATTTTCCTATGAATGCATCACATAAACTACAGAAATTAAGAATACTGTGAAGAAATCTATGTTTTAGCAAAATTTGACTCTATCCAACATTCAATTGTTGCCAGGTCTACAAATTCACAGTGAACCTGAGTCAAGGGCCAACTTTACAATCCATGACAGAGCCTACCCCAACCTAATATTTCAAGGGTCTTTGGTCAAAGTACACATGGAGTCATAGTCCCTCACACAAGTCTGGCAACTGCATGGGCCAGGCAATTTTTTTTGTTTAAACTAATATCTGTACCCCCCTTCTTTCTGAGTATTTAGTTGGACACTTCCCAGTTTCCCTTGCAGTTTTTAGTGTAGCCTTGTAATTATATTCTGGCCAAGAAAATGTGAGAGAAAAATCATAAAAGCTTTCCTGTATCTTCTTCCATGCTTTTACCACTTCAGCCGATAGACATCAATGTCTGGAGGAATTATGAAAGCCACACACTGATGTAGGAAAGCCTCCGTTGACCAGGACTCCTAAATGACGACGTACAGCAGATCTGCCCCAGCCCCCATTAAACAGGAACACCTACCCAGATCGGGGTGACATGAGTGCCTACCTAACAAACCTCTATTGTGTTAAAGTGATGAAATTTGGGGGTTGGTTATGGCATTTCACATTATCCAAATACATATAGCAATCTGTTAAAAGACTAAGTGATTCCAGATTCAATAGTTTTTCCTCTTAATATATCTAAATAAAATTTTTAATAATTGAATATTAGGAACAATAACCACATTGCACTGCTAGTTAGATATAAATGAAGTCAAGTATGCTTTTAAATTAATTTCAAGCATAATTCTATGTTATTGCCAGTCTATCCTTTTTAGGAGTGATAAGAAATCTGTAATTTGCCAGAGTTAATTACATTTCAGCCTCTTATCCCTTTTTCAATCATGTTTGTTGGTTGTCTGCTTTTGTCTTCTTCAAATAAATCTAGTTGGAAATGATGAGACATCCCCCCTCACTCACAGTCCACTTACCGCATGGGTTTTGCTGACAGGAGAGCAAAAAAAAAGTAACCTCTAATCTTTCCTTGTTTAATTGATTTTGTTATTTTCTATATGGCACCTTCTGAATTTGCCTTTCATGTTTCTTTCTCCTCTTCAGCCTTTGAATTTCCATGTATGTACTGCATTCTGTTTCCCTCATGTTGAGCTCACTGTATGCCTTGAGTCCTCCCCAGCTTTTCTTCTCAAAGTTCAACTCTTTTTAGATAGATTTTAGAGCATGTATTCTCCTAAAAGTCACTGCTGTGGCTTCACGGCCACTAAGTTCCTCAAGTTTTTCAGTCTTTCTCAGCATGTCCTAATTACTCTGCCTCTTCTCTCAGATATTGGGTCTTTGGCCACCCTGACCACAAACTCACTCTCCCTTACCCAGGCTGACATACAGAACTAATTTGACTTTGAGCTGTCTGGAAAAGGTCAGTTTTTTTTCACCCTTGTAACATGGGGAGGGAAAAAAATGCTAGTTTTATATATGAAAGCCACTGAAAGAACATCTAAAAAGAACATGAACATAGTGTCTCTAATGTCAACTCTTATGTCACTATCTGCTGCCCACCTGCCAAGTTTGGCTTCCAGACATTAGTTGGAATAAAAAAACCCATTTTATCCTTCCTTTGAAGGGTAAAATGGGGTTTCTCTCTACTAAAAAATAAATAAATAAATAAACCTCCTTGTCACAAATTCCAAAAATAAAACAAATAAAGAAATAGTTATGGCTGCTTTCTGAGGGTTTGATTTAAAAACTATATTCCTGAAATGATTAAATTAGAGGTTGTTTTGCATTACAAAAGTGTAATTCTCTTTACAAAAAGCCAGTCAATGTTTCCATTAAATTAGAAGCTCTTAGCACAATTAAAATGTTAGTTATTCTACATATTGTAGTTGGTCTTAAAATAGTCTGTTCAGGATCATATCTACTATTGGTTGTTTAGAATGAGTTTCAGTGTATAAATTTTACACCAATTTTGTGAAAAAGTTTTGACATATTTTAAAATTACATTTATCATTTTCCATTACTTTTCTGAGAGGGCCTTTTCTACCTCTGCAATAATCCAATGAAACAAAAGGCAACCAAATGGATAGACACACAACCCTATAACCCTAAAGACCTTTAAAATTTCAAGATATCCAGTCCCATGCATCAGGGCCAATGAGGCACAAGAAACTGTCTCAGGCAGTTAGATAGATGTACATTTTGGTTTGGGTTTGATGTATTAATTTTGTTTTCTGAAATAACAATTTTATCTCCTTTGGGTGGTTTTAGTAATTGTTTCAAAAATACAAAGGCTATTTTAAATATATCACATAGTCTAATTTATAATTCTTGTGACAAAAAGTAATATATTTAGATAATTTCTCAAACTTGGACTGTACAGTATTTGGACATGAAATTACAAATAATCAGTCATAACCTAACAATATATTACTAAGGCTTGTTCAAGGGTTTTACAACAAAAGTTTGCTGTTGTTATCATATTAACTTCAATTACTTAGAATACTATCTGGTTTTAAACAAGCATTTGGTAGGTTTCTTTGTTTGTTATGGGGGCAGTAAGCTCATTTAAAATATTTATTGAATATTTTGGGTTGGCATCGTATAATAAAATTATACAGGTTTCAAATGAACATTTTTATAATACATCATTTATATATTGTATTATGTGATTCCCATCCAAAGTCAAGTCTGTTTCTGTTACCATTTACCCCCTCTTTACCCTCTTCTACCTCTTCCTACCCATTGATCCTTCTTATAATCACCAAACTGTTGTCTGTGTCTATGAGGCATATTTTTTCTGCTCAATATCTTTACCTTTCTCATCCAACCCCAACCCCCTCACCTCCAACAGCTGTGTTCTGTTTCTGAGTTATTTTGTATTTTGTTTATTTATTTTACTCATTAGATTCCATATCTAAGTGAAAATGTGTTTGTTTTTAACCCTAAGTTTTTGTAAAAAGCACTAAAATCTTTCAAGGAAAGATAAAGAATGTTATAAATTTTTCCTTTATCAATTTATTGGAAAATGAAGATAACTGCTTTATATTAAAGGGCTGCAGGAATTCCATTTATAACTTTTAATTTGCAAGTATTTTTTAAAGCTCAAAAAAGTTAATGCTGAATAGTATCTTAAGTATTTGTTACAGTGTAATAGCATTATATATGTCTAATATAAGCAAAAATTAAAACATTTTTACATCAAATAATACTATCTTCCGCCAAAGTTCTTGGAAGGAAATTTGAGGTAACATAATAACTACATTTGAGATCTAAGTGCTCCTGTTTTCTAAAATAGCCTTTTGGCTATGTCCTCATATGCAGTAAAATATTGTCTTGCAGAAAATCTAAACTACTCATTTAAAATAACAGTCTCCATTAAATCTGTCATTTTATTAATATTGTACTAATAGTACAATACTAAAAGTAATATGAATTTGTCTAAATTTTCTATAATTCAGAGCACATGCATAGAGAAGAATTGAAAGAAACTAGAGAAAAAAAGAGCAAACTAAACCCAAAGCAAAGCAAAAATAAAGGAAATAATAAAGATTTAAGCAGAACTAAATGAAATAGAGAATTTGAAAGGGGGGAAATTAACAAATCCAAAAGTACATTAACTGAAAGATTAAAAAAAAATAAAAAAAACTGACAAACTTTTGGCTAAACTGACAAAAAGAAAAGAAAAAAAGGAAGCCCAAATTACTAAAGGGGATATTCCTACTGACTTTACAAAAATAGAAGGGACATTAAGGGAATGGTTTACCAACAAATGAGATAATCTAGATGAATTTTTTTTTTAATTTTTCTAAAGAGCCCTGGCTAGTGTAGCTCAGTGGATTGAACGTGGGCCTGCGAACCAAAGGATCGTGGTTCAATTCCCAGTCAGGGCACATGCCTGGGTTGCAGGCCAGTTCCCAGCAAGGAACGCATGAGAGGCAACCACACATTAATAATTCTCTCCCTCTCTCCTTCCTTTCCCCTCTAAAGATAAAATAAATAAAATCTTTAAAAATAAAAAAAATTCTAAAGAGATATACACTACTGAACTGACTTAAGAAACTGAAAATATGAATAGACCTGTACCAAGTAAAGAAATTGAATTAGTAATCAAAATGTTCCCAACCAAAACACAAACAAAGAAACAAACAATAACAAGACTAGATAGCTTCACTGGTGAATTCTACTACACATTTCAAGAACAATTACCACCATCCCTTCTGAAATATAGAAGATAACACTTCTGAGCTTCTTGTACAAAGCAAAAGTAGACCAAGATATCACATACACACATACACACAAACTACATCTTACTATTCCATATGAAGATATATGCAAAAATCCTCAGCAATTTACTATCAAACCAAATCCAGTAGCCTATATAGGAGGAATTATAACTATGATCAGGTAGGATCTATCCCAGGAATTCAAGGTTGGCTTAACATATAAAAATCAATCAAGGTAATATAAAACATTAATAAAGGAAAAAAAAACACATGATGATCTCAATAGATGCAGTCAAGTATTTGACAAAATCCAGCAACTTTTAATGATAAAAATACTCAACAAGATAGGAAAGAAAGGAATTTCTTCAACCTGATAAAGGGAATCTAGTAAGTCCTTGAGTTTCCTCAAAAAAAAAAATTTTTTTTTTCAATTTTGGCCCTGAAAATTAGATGTATGTATAATGCCTCAGTGGTCAACCAAGTCTGCTCAGTTACATATCCCTTGGTTTGTTTTTTTTTTCTTTTTTAATTATATTTTATTGATTATGCTATTACAGTTGTCCCATTTCCCCCCTTCATTCCCCTCCACCCTGCACACCCCCTCCCACCCACATTCCCCCCTTTAGTTCATGCCCATGTGTCATAAGTTCTTTCGCATCTACATTTCCCACACTATTCTTGCCCTCCCCCTGTCTACTTTCTACCCACCGTCTGTACTACTTGTTCTATGTACCTTGTCCCCCACTCTCCTCCTCCCACTCCCCTATTGCTAACCCTCCATTTCTGTGTTTCTGCTCCTGTTGTAGTGATTTGCTTAGTTGGCTTTTGTTTTAGGTCTGGTTGTTAATACCCGTGAGTTTGCTGTTTTTTTACTGTTCATATTTTTTATCTTCTTTTTCTTAGATAAGTCCCTTTAACATTTCATATAATAAGGGGTTGGTGATGATGAACTCCTTGAACTTGACCTTATCTGAGAAGCACTTTATCTTCCCTTCCATTCTAAATGACAGCTTGGCTGGATAGAGCAATCTTGGATGTAGGTCTTTGATTTTCATGACTTGGAATACTTCTTTCCAGCCCCCTCTTGCCTGTAAGGTGTCTTTTGAGAAATCCGCTGACAGTCTGATGGGAACTCCTTTGTAGGTGACTGTCCCCTTATCCCTTGCTGCTTCTAGAATTCTCTCCTTCATTTGAATCTTGGGTAATGTAATTATAATGTGCCTTGGTGTGTTCCTCCTCAGGTCCAACTTCTTTGGGACTCTCTGAGCTTCCTGGACTTCCTGGAAGACTATTTCCTTTGCTAGATTGGGGAAGTTCTCCTTTATTATTTGTTCAAATAAGTTTTCCACTGGTTGCTCTTCTTATTCCCCTTCTGGTACCCCTATAATTCGGATGTTGGGATGTTTAAAGATGTCCTGGAGGTTCCTAAGCCTCTCCTCATTTTTTTTGAATTCTTGTTTCTTCCTTGTTTTTTATTTGGTTGTTTCTTTCTTCCTTCTGGTCCACTCCATTGATTTGAGTACCAGTTTTCCTCCCATCTCTGTTGGTTCCCCATGCATCTTTCTTCATTTCACTTATTGTAGCCTTCATTTTTTCATCTAATTTGTGAGCAAAATCCACCAATTCTGTGAGCATCCTGATCACCAGGGTTTTGAATTGCGCATCTGATAGGTTGGCAATCTCTTCATCGCTTAGATAAATTGGCTCTGGGGCTTTGATTT
>PVKU01012394.1:0-35706 GCA_004027475.1 Anoura caudifer
ATATTTTGGAGATTAAACCCTTGTCTGAGGTATCATTGGCAAATATGTTTTCCCATACAGTTGGTTCTCTTTTTATTTTAATACTGTTTTCTTTAGCCGTGCAGAAGCTTTTTATTTTGATGAGATCCCATTTGTTTATTCTTTCCTTTATGTCCCTTGCTTTAGGGGACATATCAGTAAAAATGTTGCTGTGTGAAATATCTGAGATTTTCGTGCCTACGTTCTCCTCTAGGACTTTAATGGTGTCACAGCTTATATTTAAATCTTTTATCCACCTTGAATTTATTTTTGTGTATGGTGTAAGTTGGTGTTCAAGTTTCATCTTTTTGCACGTAGCTGTCCAGTTCTCCCAACACCACTTGTTGAAGAGGCTACTTTTACTCCATTTTGTGTTGCTGCCTCCTTTGTCAAATATTAATTGACCATAGAGAATTGGGTTTGTTTCTGGGCTCTCCTTTCTATTCCACTGGTCCATGTGCCTGTTTTTGTGCCAGTACCAGGCTGTTTTGATTACAGTGGCCTTGTAATACAGTTTGGTGTCAGGTATTGTGACCCCTCCTACTTTGCTCTTCTTTTTCAAAATTGCTGCAGCTATTCGAGGTTGTTTATGGTTCCATATAAATTTTTTAAGTGTTTCTTTTATGTCTGTGAAATATGCCATTGGTACTTTAATAAGTATTGCATTGAATTTGTAAATTGCTTTGGGTAGTATGGACATTTTGATGATGTTAATTATTCTGATCCATCAACACTGTATATGTTTCCATTTGTTTGTGTCTCCCTTGATTTCTTTTTTCAGTGTTGTGTAGTTTTCTGTGTACAGGTCTTTTACTTCCTTAGTTAGGTTTATTCCTAGGTATTTTATTTTTCTTTTTGCTATATCGAATGGAATTTTTTTTCTTGATTTCTGCTTCTGCTCTTTCATTGTTGGTATACAGAAATGCCTTTGATTTCTGTATATTGACTTTGTATCTGTCTATTTGGCCAAATTCATTTATTAGGTTGAGCAGCTTTTTGGCCAAGTCTATAGGATTTTCTACGTACACTATCGTGTCATCTGCAAACAATGATAGTTTTCTTTCCTCCTTTACGATTTGGATGCCTTTTATTTCCTTTTCTTGTCTAATCACTGTGGCCAATCTTTCCAATACTATATTGAATAGAAGTGGTGAAAGTGGACAACCTTGTCTTGTTCCTGATCGTAGTGGAAAAGATTTTAGTTTTTGCCCATTGAGTATGATGTGGGCTATAGGTCTCTCATATATGGCCTTGATTATATTGAGCAATGCTCCCTCAATTCCCACTTTGCTGAGTGTTTTTATCATAAATGGGTGCTGTACCTTATCAAATGCTTTTTCTGCATCTATTGATATGATCATGTGATTTTTGTCTTTGCTTTTGTTTATGTGATGTATCACATTTACTGATTTGCGAATGTTGAACCATCCTTGCATCCCTGGGATGAATCCCACTTGGTCATGGTATATGATCTTTTTAATGTATTGTTAGATGCAGTTTGTTGAGGATTTTAGCGTCTATGTTCATCAGCGATATTGGCCTGAAGTTTTCTTTCTTTGTTATGTCTTTATCTGGTTTGGGGGATTAGGATGATGCTGGATTCATAAAAAGAGTTTGGGAGTCTTCCATATTCTTGGATTTTTTTGAAAAGTTTGTGAAGTATAGAGGTTAGTGCTTCCTTAAATGCTTTGTAAAATTCTCCTGTGAAACCATCTGGTCCCAGGCTTTTGTGTGTCGGGAGTTTTTTGATTACCGCTTCTATTTCATCTGCTGTTATTGGTCTCTTCAGGTTTTATGCTTCTTCTTCATTGAGTTTTGAGAGATTATATTTTTCCAGAAACTTGTCCATTTCACCTAGGTTTTCAACTTTCTTGGCATACAGTTCTTCATAGTAATTTCTTGCAATCCTTTGTATTTCTGTGGTGTCAGTTGTAACCTCTCCTCTTTCATTTCTGATTGTGTTTATTTGGGTCCTCTCTCTTTTTTTCTTGATAAGCCTGCTTAAAGGCTTGTCAATTTCATTGATCCTTAGAATTGTGTTTTTAGTCTCTATGTCATTTAATTTTGCTCTGATCTTGGTTATTTCCTTCCTTCTACTTGCTCTGGTCTGCCTTTGTTGTTGTTCCTCCAGTTCTTGTAGGTGTAGGGTCAAGTTGTTTGTTTGAGATGTTTCTATCTTTTTTAGGTAGACCTGTATTGCTATGAACTTTCCTCTAAGGACTGCCTTTGCTGTGTCCCATAAGTTTTGGGTCGATATAAGTTCATTTTCATTTGTTTGCAGAAACTTTTTGATTTCCTCCCTAATTTCATTCTTGACCCACTCATTGTTTAATAGCATGCTATTCAATCTCCATGATTTTGAGGACTTTGGGTTTTTCCCCTTGGGGTTGGTTTCTAGTTTCAGTCCCTTGTGGTCAGAGAAAATGCTTGGTATGATTTCAATTTACTTGAATTTGTTGAGGTTAGTTTTGTGTCCTATCATGTGGTCTATCTTTGAGAATGTTCCATGTGCTTTTGAAAAGAATGTGTATCTAGTTTCTTTGGGATGAAAGGCTCTATATATATCAGTTAAGTCCATTTCATCTAGACTGTTGTTCAATGCCACAATATCTTTGTTGATATTTTGTTTAGAAGATCTGTCCATTTTTGACAGTGGGGTATTAAAATCCCCTACTATAATTGTGTTGCTGTCAGTATCTTTCTTGAAGTCCTCTAAGATTTTCTTGATGTATTTAGGTGCTCCTATGTTGGGTGCATATATATTTACAATGTTTGTCTTCCTGGTGGATTCTTCCCTTGAGTATTACGAAGTGACCTTCTGGGTCTCTTTATGGCTCTTCTTTTGAAGTCTATTTTGTCTGATATGAGTATTGCTACCCCAGCTTTTTTTTTTTAACTGTCCATTTGCTTGGAAAATTTGCTTCCAGCCCTTCACTTTCAGTCTGTGTAAATCTTTTGACCTGGGGTGGGTCTCTTGTAGGCAGCATATGTGTGGGTCATGCTTTCTTATCCATTCAGCTATTCTGTGCTTTTTGATTGGAGCATTTAATCCATTTACGTTTAAGGTTATTATTGATAGGTACTTATTCATTGCCATTTTTGTACCTGTGCTCCTCTCCCTCTCTTTCTCCTTTCCTTCCTTTCCTTAAAGCCGACCCTTTAGTATCTCTTGCAGAGCTGGTTTGGTAGAGGTGTATTCTTTTAGACTTCTTTTGTCTGGGAAGCTCCTTATTTAGCTTTCTATCTTGAATGAAAGCCTTGCTGGGTAAAGTAGTCTTGGTTGCAGGCCTTTGGTTTTCATTACTTGGAATATTTCTTACCATTCTCTTCTGGCTTGGAGCATTTCCATTGAGAAGTCAGCTGCTAACCTTATCAGGGCTCCCTTGTATGTTACTTCCTTTTTCTCCCTTGCTGCCTTTAAGATTCTCTCTTTGTCTTGGAATTTTGCCATTTTAATTATGATGTTTCTTGAAGTGAGTCTCTTTGGGTTCCTCTTGATTGGGACTCTCTGTGTTTCCTGGATTTGTGTGAATTTTTCTCTCATCGAATTAGGGAATTTATCCATCATTACTTTTCAAATAGGTTTTCTATCTCTTGCTGTTCTTCTTCTCCCTCTGGTATCCCTATTATACAGATATTATTACGTTTCATATTGTCTTGCATTTCTCTTAATCCCTCTTCATTCTTTCTGAGCCTCTTTTCCTTTTCTTGCTCTTTCTGGAGTTTTCTTCTACTTGGTCCTCCAACTTGCTGATTTGATCTTCTGCTTCATCAATTCTGCTTTTGATTCCTTCCACTGTGTTCTTCAGTTCAGAAATTGTATTTTTCATTTCCTCTGGCCCTTGTTGATAGTTTCTATTTCTTTTTTCATGTTGATATAGTTTGCAGTGAGTTCATCGTAGCTTCCCTGTAGTTTCTGGTAGCTCATTGAGAGCTCTTGGAGCTTCCTGACAACCATTGCTTTGAACTCAAAATCTGATAGTTGAGTTGCCTCCATTTCATTTAGCATTCTTTCTGGGGCTTCCTCCTTTTCTTCGTTTGGGGATTGTTTCTTCATCTTCCCATTGTTTGTGAGGCTCTTCTTGTTAGGCTCAGCTTCTTAAATTGATTTGTTCTGGTTCCCTGGATTTATGGTGTGAACTTCTGTGGTAGAATGCCTGTGAGATTCAGTGATGCTGTCTCCTTCAGGTGTCCTGGTGTTCATGGCTTCCAGTGTTTCAGCTGTTGAAATGCCCCCTCTTTGGGACCAACTCTGGTCTTTCCACAGTTCCAGGGGTTTTTTTGTTTTGTTTTGTTTTGTTTTTGTATCACTCGTAGGTGTTTAAAAAGAGACAAGAGGAAGAAAAAAGAAAAGTAGAAAAAAGTGAAAAGAGAATAAAAAAAGCAGAAAGAAAAAGAAAAGGAAAGAAAAAAGAGAAAGGAAGAAGAGATAAGATTAGAAAGAAAGGAAGAAGGAATAAAACAAGAAAGAAATAATGAGAAGCAAAAGGAGTTGATGAGCAAAAAGATAAAAATAATGAAAATTAATTAAAAAAAAAAAAAACAACACCAAAAACACCAACTCTTGCTGTTATCAATCTTGCCAAGCCAGTTTTTCTGGCCTTGCTTACTGCAGTGGCCAAGGGGTGACCCTATTGTTTTTCTCCCTGTTCAGCACTCAGTTATCTTTGGGCTACCATCCTCAGAGCTATCCTGGGGCCTCTATGCACAAGGCCTCAGGCATGCACCTACCCAGGTCGCACTCAAGCGCTAATGATCTTTCAGCCTTCCGTGCACGGACGCTGACTGTCCTGCGAGCACGAATCGACCCCCACGCATGTCACACACAGGTGCCTAAGATCTCCCAGCAGTCCACACAGGTCCCCGATGGTGCGTGTGTGCCGAGCGACTGCAGCACGTGTCCCCCAGTGGCGCGCTGGCACCGATGGATCCCCACACAGCTGTTCCCAACGGCGCGTGGGCATAGACAGTCATGCAAGCTCCAACTCGCAGTCCTCCCAGGGCTATGAGATCTTAACTCCTCTCTGTGAGATTTCAAGCAACCAGGTTTATCCCGGTGCTGCCGAGACCTTGTTTGGCTGATCAGGGAGCAGTTGACCTGACCCCCTCCCTCCCTAGAGTCTTATGGCCAGCACTGGCCCAGGATCTCAGCCCCTGCCCTGGTCTCCTCCGCTGCTGGAGTACGCTCCTTACCGTCTGGATTTTCAATGTCCACTGTAATTTTCGGTCTCCTGTTTTCAAATATGCTGTGTTTCTGATGTCTGTTTGCTGTGCTCCACTGTAAATCGGCCAGGTTTTTCTCCTGTGTGAAGGGGAAAGAGGAATGTGCTTCCTTTTACCACACCACCATCTTCCTTCTCCCAGCTACACTGTATCTTTTCATTGGAGCATTTAATCCACTTGCATTTAAAGTAATTATTGATAGGTATGTATTTATTGCCATTTTATTCTTTATAACTATGTTCCTTTTTTCCTCTTTCTTCTTCTTAAGGAAATGTCTTTAACATTTCTTGTAATACTGGTTTGGTGATAATGAATTTCTTTAGCTTGTTCTTATCTGGGAAATTCTTTATTTCTCTTTCAATTTTAAATGTTAGCCTTGCTGGGTAAAGTAAACTTGGTTGTAGGTCCTTGCTTTTCATCACTTTGAATATTTTATGCCAGTCCTTCTGACCTAAAATGTTTCTGTTGAGAAATCATCTGATAGTCTTATGGGAGCTCCCTTATTGGTCACTAACTGCCTTTCTCTCACTGCTTTTAAGATTCTCTCTTTGTTTTTAATTTTTGCCATTTTAATTATGCTTCTTGGTGTGGGCCTCTTTAGATTCATGTTTAGAATTCTTTGTGCTTTCTGCACTTGTCTGTCTTTTTCTTTCACCAAGTTAGGAAAGTTTTTGGTCATTATTATTTCAAATAGGGTTCTCAATCCCTTGCTTTTTCTCTTTTTCTTCTGATAACCCTATGATGCAAATGTTGTTATGCTTCATGTTGTCCCAGATGCCTCTTAAAGTATCCTCCATTTTTATTTATTTATTTTTTTGCTGGTCTGATTGGGTGTTTTCTGCTACCATGTCCTCCAAATTGCTTTTTTTCCTATGCTTCATTTAACCTGCAGTTGATTCCTCCCAGTGCATTCTTCATTTCAGATATTGAATTGTTCATTTATGACTTATCCATTTTTATGGTTTCTGTGTCCTTTTCTTTGTTTACTATTTCTTTATGCTCTCCCTGAGTTCATCTATTCTTCCCCCAAGTTCCTTGAGCATCCTTGTAACCATTGTTTGAACTCTGTGTCTGATAGATGACTCGCCTCCATTTCATTTAGATCCCCCCCCCTCAGGATTTCCCCTTTTGTTTCATTTGCTGTATGATTACTTGTCTCCCCATTTTGGCTGCTTCTCTGTATTTGTTTCTTTTTATTAAGTAGGTCCTTGTATGCCTTCTAATCTTGGTATGGTAGCCTTATGTAGGAATACCCAAATATCTGGGTATTCACCAACAGTATTATTTCAACTAAAATTAGCTACTACTTATAACCTGTGATAACATAAACACATGCATTCTCTCTTCCATCCCAGGCAGATCTCTATAACTGTGCTACCTTAGGACAGTGAATCTACTAAGAGATAGTCTAGGGGCACCAATAATTTATCAGTTCATAAATCTTCAGTTACACTTCTGCATTAGAGAAGAAGCTTCTCTGGGTCACTGAATCTCTGGATATTTTTTTTTTATGGACAGAGAGACAAGGCTGTTACCTGTAAGAAATAGGGATTTTGGAATACCTTTCTAGCTTATTTTTCTGTAGGAACACTTCCTCCCATTAGGCACTACTTGTTAAAGAGCGTGTTAACCAGAGTGGGGAAAATGTTAAACCCTTTTCAGCTAGTGTTGCCTGGTTGAAATGTTTCAAAAACTGAAACAGCAGGAAAGTAAACTTGCATGTGAAACAGGTTCGTCAAATCAGGAGAATGTGGACAAATGTTTTTAAAATACCTGCTAAGTGTTATACAGAAGATGGCTATGTGGAAGAGCAGGTTTTCAAGGATGGTGAGTCTGGCTTATTATACAAGACTTTGACAAGCAAAACTATCTAACTTGAATGGCATTTTGGTAGACAAAAGTGCTGTGAATAAAGGTTTGCAGGTCCCCTTGGAGAAATAGTTCAGTATTTGCTAATTCAGTGTTTGTGGTCACTTTGTAGAATATAACTACCATGAATAATGAGAATCAACTGTATATCACAGTCAAGCAGAAGCATTCAAAGCCATTGACCAATTAACTTCTGCTCTTTTCCTTCTGCCAGGAAAATTTCAGGCCTGTTTCTTAAGCCTCGGTCCTGGAATGGGAAAACACAAAGAATCGCAACAGCCAACCCACAGCTATCTACATGTAACATTAATGAGAAATAAATGCTGTTTGTGGTTGTTACTTCTGTAAAGCTACCTAATGTAGTGCATTTATCATGTTGCTAAAATGATCAGTGAAAAATTATCATGTAAACACTTGATAGCAAAAAACAGGTTATACACCTTGCATAGTGTCAAACACAGTGGTTCTCAATGATTACTAAGTGAAATAATAAATGGATAAATAAATAAGTAAAAGAGAGTGGCGAAATGTCATAGCATACAATATCATTTAAGTTTGTTTGAGAAGGAGAAAACTAGTGAGCCCTTGGGGCTCACTGCTCCTCCCTGTTCAACAGGCAGCTGCATCTTCTTGTGCAGTGCAGTGCAAGCTGTAACCTGAGACATGATGGTGAAGGTTGGAGTAGTTAAATTTGTCCATATTGGGCACCTGCTCACCAGGGCTGCTCTTAACTCTGGTGAGGGGATTTTGTTGCCCTCAGTGACCACTTCGTTGACCTTAACTACATGATCTGCATGTTCCAATATGATTCCATCCATGACAAGTTTGGCACAGTCAAGGCTGAGAACTAGAAGCTTGTCATCAATGTAAAACCCATCTCCACCTTCCAGGAGCAAGATCCTGCCATCATCAAATGGGGAGATGATAGTGCTAAATATGTTGTTAAGTCCACTGGTGTCTTCACTACTTTGGAGAAGGTTGGAGCTCACTGGAAGTGTGGGGCCAAATAGATCATAATCTCTGCCCCTTTTGCAGTTGCCCCATGTTCCTGATGAGTGTGAAACCTGAGAAGTATGACAACTCCCTCAAGATTGTCAGCAATGCTTCCTATACCACCAATTGCTTGGTCCCCTTGGTCAAGGTCATCTGTGATAACTTTAGCATTGTGGAGGATCTCATAACCATAGTCTATGCCACCACTGCCACCAAGAAGACTGTGGATGGATCCTCTGGAACGATGTGCCATGGCAGCCATGGGGCTGCCCTGTACATCACCTCTGGTTCTACTGGTGCTGCCAGGGCTATGCGAAAAGTCATCCCTGAGCTGAATCAGAAGGTCACTGGTATGCCCTTCTATGTCCCCACCCCCAATGTGTTTGCCATGGATATGATCGCTTGTCTAGAGAAAGCTATCAAATATAATGACATCAAAAAGATGATGAAGCAGGCATTTTAGGACACCTAAAGGGCATCACGGACTACACAGAGGACCAGGTTGTCTCCTGTGACTCTCACTGTGACTCCCACTCTTCCACATTAGATTCTGGTGCTGGCATTACTCTCAATGACCATTTTGTCAAGATTATTTTCTCATATTACAATGAATTTGGCAATAGGAACAGGGTGATAGACCTTATGGTCCACATGGCCTCCAAGGAAAAGGAGCCCCCTGCACCCCCAGCCTTAGAAAAAGCAAGGCAGGAAGAGAGAGGCCCTCAGCTTCTGGGAGTCTTCCCAACTCTATCACCCACCACACTAGGAGTTTCTCATCCTCAACATTGAGAGTTTCCAGCCCAGAACCCCTGAGGAAGGGGAGGGATGTAGGGAGCCCTACCTTTTATTGTGGACCATTAATAAGTTACACTGTACCTACCCAAAACATAAATAAAAAAGTCATCAGGGACTGCTTGAGGGATTAGAGAAGATTGGGTCCTAGGAAACATCATGAAGTCTCTTGTCCATTTCTACGAAATGCCATTTTCCCAAGAATCTGTAAATAATTCAGTCTAGAAAACGGTTTGCTAACTTATGTAATAAGTCTTACACTTGACATTCTGCTAGTAAACATTTAACAAATATCTGTCGATTGCAATTCCATTTTTTTAAAACACCATGAAAAAATGTATCCCATCTTATTAAAATAAGAAAATAAACTAGAACCCAGGGATAGTTCATCAAAGATTTTAATATTTCTTTGATCAAAAATGAGTGATTAAAAAATTCCATGTGACTAAATCAAGGTCACAGCAACACAAATTCATTCATTCATTTACTTGGAAGAAAAATTTTAGCTTTAATTATTTATGATACTTTTAATTATGCTCACAAATTTATTGCCTTGTTTGGGAAGTGTAATTAAATCTTGCTTTGGGTGATATTAATATTATTAGTGTGTAAAGATAAATCTGAACATACAGAGTGAAAATGGGAACACTAATATGTTAGTCCAAATAACTGCCTTTTTTCTCTTACCAACATTAGTTATGTGTATATAATCAGTCATTTGCACCCAGAAGAGTTAAAGTTGGTTTTATATTTTTCAGTCTTGTAGGCAGATAATATGTCAATAATTTCACACATGAAATTTGGAAGAAGAGTAAAATATAGCATGAGTTTTTTTGGCTTATATCTTAGAGGACTGTCCTAGATGTTATGGTTGTTCGAGGCCTAAAATAACTTGACAGACCAAATGGGACCGATGGCTATTATTACAAAGAGACCATATAATTGAATTTTGGTCTTCTTAGAAGTGTTTTTCAAAGTGTAAGATTGGCCTGCTAATAAAAAATTCTAAAACATTGCAATATTTGCTTTCTAAAACAATGAATTAATGCAAACATATAACACAGAGTCCAAGCTTTAACGACTCACTTTATTGCTACAGAAAATCCACTTTTATCATTTAGTAAAAGAAAGAAAAGCTTCATGTGAATCTTTGAGAGTGTTTGATACATAGTCTTTCAGTAATAAAATAGTTGATTGATATATTTGCTACAGAAGATAAAAAATATTTGTCTCACATATTTTAGAGCAAATGGATGTACCTGGAAAAACACTCATAAACCAGATTCATTTAGTTCTAGTGTTAGAGAAAGCTTCCCAAATCTGTTCAGGCTTACAGTAAGGAACAATATAGTTTAGTTAGATGTCGAGGAAAACAAAAAAGAATGAGGGAAGAAGCAGAGCATTTCACTTAGAGGACTGTGGCACGTGACAGAATGAGGACGTGTAAAACCATGAAAGGATGGAAGAAGTTCAAATTCAATTTTCAGAAGAAAACTATAAAGAAATACAAATATGTATTTATTCCCTCCCTCCCTCCCTGCGCTCTCTCTGTATATATGCCATTTGAATCCCCGTAGCAGTCAGTCATGTGCTTTAATAGATCCCTTTGTACAAGGACATCAACATTACTTCTGTTTTCAAGATATGTCAGAGGTGTGCCAACTGTTGAAGAGTCATTGGTTCTCAAAGGTACTTATATATTCCATATTTTATTACCCAGAGTCATGCCCACTTTACTGATCTTTCAAGATGATTCACATCAAACTGTGTCTGGCTGGAAAAGATGTGGTTAAGAGAAATATAGCTATTTCTTATACACCTTTTAGAAGTACTTGCACCCTAAATAAGGAAAGTTGAATATTTTAAAAGATGCGGACTGAGATCACTTCCAAGTCAACATTTTATTCTGTTTTTGAAAGTAAATGTTTGTGAAAGTAAAAAATATTGCTAATGCAATAATTTTCCAGCATGAATTAAATTATTGTGCTCCATATTTTTTCCTGAAGAGAGTAGGGCCCTGGCAATATGATGTTACATTTGCATTTTGATAGCACACAGTTTTAGGCTGGTCTCTTCAAATTCGGAGAAATCAAAATTTATTAAATTAGAGTATTCTCGAGAGAAATATAAGTATTCCATTCTATTTCACTAGGCACATTTATGGAACTTCCCATAAAATCTTTAATTTTTGTAAAAGAACCAAGTAATAAAATACCTTATTTTCCATAAAGTAGGATATAGGCACCTATTTCATTGTTGATAAGCTCATTTCATTTTTCCTGAAAAGATATCAATAATCTGTCAGAGTTGTTTGTGGTACAGGAAGATTTTCTCAGTGCCAGCATGGGAAGTTTATGCACTAACAGGTGAAATGTTCAGATGATTGTAGTCTTAGGTATAAAAGTTTTAAAAACATGAATTAACAATGCAAAAAAACATGGGGATAATTTTTCAAAATACATAATGATCTCACTGTGTAAAAGCAAAGCTACAACAACAAAATAAAGATACATTTCCTTTAGATTATAGATACAATGGTTTAATTAAATAAGAGGTTAATTTTTAAAATTTCAATTTGTATATAACTTTGTAAAAACACCTTGACTCAGTGAGGTCAGTAGATATGTAAGATATCAACATTAATAGCAAACGTGTTTGAAACCCTTGGTACTGTCCTAGATTCCATAAAATTTGTTACTCTGACAATGTCCACTCAGTAAGGATAATAAATCAAAATAAACAATAAAATTGATATTCCTTATTCATAGCATACCAATAGTTAAATTTTGATTTGTTTTCAAATGTATATAGTGATTTCTTGTACAGTCCCTTTTAACTATAATATGAAGTGCAATGTAGTAGATGAGAGGAGTGGAGTTGGAGAAATTAACTGTTACACAATAAGGAAGGTTTTCTAACTACAAGTTTAGTGTTATTTATAGTACACATAATGGTAGAATAATGAGCTATGCAAAAAACATTTATTTTAAATATATTAATGTAATGTTTGACAAATAAAAGATATAAATTCAATCTTCTACCCTAGTATGTTTACTCCACCACAAAACTTCTTAGTTTTAAAACATAACAAACAAGCAAGCAAAATATAACCAGAAACATTTAATTAAAGAACAAACTGACAGTAACCAGAAGTGAGGGGGGAGAGGAATAATCGGGGAAAATAGGGGAAGATCCATCAAGGAACAGGTGTAAAGGACACATGGACAAAGCCAAAGGGGGTGGGTTCATGAGTGGGAGGCAGGGATGGGTGGGGTGTGGGGCTGAGGTGGGGTGAAAATGGAGACAACTGTACTTGAACAACAATAAAAATAAATAAATAAATAAATAAAACATATATACACAGCTTTCTTTTTAAATTAGCAATTCAATCTTATAACAAGTATTTATTAAGCACTAAGACTAGGGGGAAAGCAGTTAACAAAATACAAATAATTCTTTTATTCATGGCCTATCATTTACTATGATGTCTCTTACTATGTACCACAGCTGTTTTTCAACCCCTGAGGGTTCATGAATGTATTGCAAGGATACAGAGTTCTCTATAAAATTTTTAAAATTTTGTCTTTTTTACATTAACTATTACTAAAAAGATAAATGTGAGTATATTTTAAATTGCTGCTGTATAAATTTTTATGCTAATGAAAACTTTTGTTTTTATGCTGTCTAAAATGATAGTCACTAGACACAGGAAGTTATTATACGTTGAATTGGGACAAGTGTGGCTGATTGTGGCAGATCCTGGCCTGCAAGATCCATGTATGTTGTGGCTGCTAGAGAACAAATATGCACAGACTACAGAAGTCCTGTGGAGAAAAAGAGACGGCATGGCCACCCTCTGAGACAGTGGGTGAGAGGGCCAGAGAGCCCAGTCCCTGCCTGGCCAGGCTTTTATTCTCTGGGTGTATTACATGGAGGGTCGTCCTCATTTACTCTGCACAGGTTCACTGCAGGGGACTGCCTTTTACAGATAACAGAGGAAAGGATGCTGCTAATTACTTCAAAGAGAAGGATGTTGTAAACCAAGGGGGGAAGTGGTTGAGCTAGTTACACTGCCTACGCGGGAGGTTTAGCTCAGATTTTAGGAAGTTGCAGTAAGCACTTGCTGCCTCAATTCAGGGTGAGGGAGTTTCAGCAAAAGCAAGTCTCATAGCAGTCTGGGTACAGTGCAGGCCTGTTCCCCCTGGGAAAACCTCTCCACGGGTGTGGTCCTGCCTGCCACTGGCTCCCCACTGGTTTCCCACGTGAGTGCTGAGCTACATTTCCATGCCATGCAAAGTGGTTTCCTACAGCTGATGAACTGAGATTTTTTTAAATTTAATTTAAAATAATTAAAATTTAAATATTCACACATGGCTAGTGGCCACTGTACTGAGAAGCACAGTTCTAAATACTCTTGGAGTTGAACACTGCCATTCCAACTATGCACTTTTCTTTGTTTTTATGTTTATAATCAGGTTTAACTATGTGATGCCCAAATCATAATATGGTCTCCCATCCTAATGATGAAGGTTTCCAAATAGTTTAAATACTGAAAGATGATGGAAGTAAAAAAAAAGAACAAAAAAAAAATGCCTTACTTGAAAGGTCCAGTGCATAGTAGCAAGTATGCAATTCAAGTTAAAAGCAGTGATTCTTTTTTCCAAAATCAAATTATCTCCCAAATTAAATTCATATCAGTAAATTGAATTATATAGACCTTTTATACTGATTATTTAATTTATAAATTTGCTTCATATATTTTAGAAGGACTATAAGCAAAAGGAGTTTACCTAGTTTGGTGATACACTTATTTAAATGACAATGTGATTTAAACATTTTATCAACACTGAAGAAACCAGTTTTTTCCTTTAAAAGTCATCATTAATGACTCAAATTTTAGAAACACTAGCCTAACAAATTGCATGTAGTCAGGATGTCAAGCCTATTCAACTAGCTCTATGTATGTTGTTTATCTCATTCTCACAACAATCCTATGAGGGACATACATTCAACTATGACCACAATTTTATAGCTTTGAAGCAGAAGCCCGTAACTTCAGCACCCTACTGGAAACACTATAGTTAGTAAATGGTGGATTCAACATGTAAATGTATATGCCCTTTTCTCCAGAATAGCATACCCTGATGTGATAGAATAATGTCTCCCCCAAGAGTCTCCACTTTCTAATCCCTGAAACCTGTGACTATGTTGTTTTATATGACGAAAGGTACTTTACAGATGTGATAAGTTAAGGACTTTAAAATAGGGAGACTATCCTCAATTAAGTGCAATGTAGTCACAAGGGTCCTTGTACAATGGGGGTAGGAAGGTCAGGGTGAGAGAAGGAAGTGCGATGACGGAAGCAGAGGTCAGCATGGTGTGAGAAACGGGCAGCAAGCCAAGAAATGCATGTGGACTCTAGAAACTGGAAAGATCAAGGGAACAAATTCTTTTCTAAAGTCCCCAGAAGCAATGAAATCCTGCCAAGTGACACCCATTTTAGACTTCTGAACTTCAAAACTATAGAATAATATATTGTTTTATGCCATACAATTTGTGGCAATTTGTTGCAATGGCATTAGGAAACCAATACACCCAGCTTATGCAAGCAATGCCTACAGAACATACCATCCTTAAAATTAGTTTAAGGCCCATTTTTATGCCTCTTGGCCCACCCTCTTCTTGCCAGTTTAAGTAACAGAGAAAGAATTCCAATCTACCAAACTTAAGACACTGTTAGAAAATCACTGACAAATGTATTTTTCTCTCTCGTTACACTTCCAGTAATGTTTGACAGCCAATAAATGAATAGGCCATTCATTAATATTCAATTAATAGACTGAATATCCCTTGAAAGCATTTAGCTTAGCCAGCCCATAATCTGGCTCAACATCCATTTACATTTCTATCAGAAGACAGGAAAAAAACATAAAATAGGTACATTTGGTATAGAAAAGAAACTGGAGAACCTAGATTCTAGTCTAGAATGTTGTTCCTCTTAAAGAAGAGTACTCTGAGAATTATCCACTGTTAGTCTCCTGTGCTGATATTGGAAATTCTTCACTTTTTTACAAATAAATCAACTTTACAAAACAGAAATTACATAGTGCTAGGGTGGAAAGTGGAAGAAGCTGAAGAGGTATAGCTTACTGTATTTTGAAAATATGCTCTGTAGTAATGCTAAAAGAAAAAACTGCCAATCAAAGATACTATATCCAGCATCCTTCAGAAATAAAAGAAGACAAAGACTTTCTTAGACAATCAAGTGAAGGAAGTCTATCAACACTCAAACTACCTTATAAGAAATGCTAAAGGAAGATCTTCATGTTGAAATAAAAAGACAAGTAATTAATAACATGGAAACACATGAAAATTTAAATGTGCTGTAAAGGTAAGTACACAGTCCAATTCAAAATACTCTAATACTGTAATAGTGGGGTGCAAATCACTGATAACACTAGTATAAATGTTAAAAGACAAAAGTATTAAAATAAGAATAGATACAATAATTTATTAATGAATATACAATACAAAAAGATGTAAATTGTGATATCAATAACATAAAATGGGGGTTGATAAAAGTGTGGAGTTTTTCTATGCTATTGAAATTATAAGCTCAGCACAGGCTGCTATAGCTATGAGATGTTTTATGGAAGCCACAAAAAAATAATAAACCTCTAATAGTTACAGAAATGATAAAGTAAGGAATCGAAACATACCGCTACAAAAAAAAAAAAAAAAAAATCAAATCACAGAGGAAAACAGCAAGAGAGGAAGAAAGGAACAAAGGAAGCAAAATGTAGTTACAAAACAATAAACAAAATGGCAACATTAAGTCCTTACCATACTTTAAATTAAGTGGTTACAGTCTCTAGTCAGAAGACATAAAGTGACTGAACGGATAAAAACACAATATGCTGCTTACAATATGGTGCAGATAGTATGACGCTGGCATAGAAATAGATATGTAGACCAGCGGAACAGAATTGAGAACCCAGAAATAAACCCACGCATCTATGGTCAACTGCTTTTGACAAGGCTACCAGGAACACATAACAGAGAAAGTCAGTCATTGTAATAAATGGTGATGGGGAAACCAGAGAGCTACATGCAGAAAAGTGTAATTGAACCCTTACCTAACACCAAACACAAAAATATACTCAAAATGGAGTAAAGACTTAAATGCAGCACAAAACGCCACTAAAATACTAGAAGAAAACATAAGGAAAGGCTTCTTCACATTGGTCTGGGAGATGATTTTTTTTGGATAAGACTCTGAAAGTACAGACAACAGCAGCAGAAACAGACAAGTGGGATTACATAAAACTAAGAAGCTTCTGCAAGGCAAAGGAAATAATCAACAAAATGAAAAGCCAACCTACAGAATAGAAGGAAATATTTCCAAACTCTTTATCTAATATGGGTTAACACCCAAGATATATAAGGAACTCAAACAACTTCGTACTAAAAAAAAAAAAAAAAAAAAAAAAAAAAAAAAAAAAAAAAAAAAAAAAAAAAAAAAAAAAAAAAAAAAAAAAAAAAAAAAAAAAAAAAAAAAATCCCTGATTAAAAAGTTGGCTAAGGACCTGAATAGATATTTCTGCAGAGAAGATATTTTAAATGGCCAACACATACAGGAAAATGTGCTCCATGTCATTAACCACCAAGAAAAGCAAATCAAAAAACCACATGGGATATCTACCTCACAGGTATTTGATTATCATCAAAAAGAGAAAAGATAACGTGTCGGTGAGGTTGTGAAGAAAAGGGAACCCTCATATACTGTTGGTGGAAATATAAGGTTTTTTGCAGTGGCTATGGAAAATAGTATTAGAGGCTCCACAAAAACACTTACAATAGAACTGTCATCTAATTCAGCAATCCACTTCCGAGTACATATCCAAAGGAAATAATATCAGTGTCTCTAGTTGGTATCTGCATACCCATGTTAATTGGAGCTTATTTATAATATAAAAGTACAGAAACAACCTGAGTGTGCATTTGCAGATGAATGGATAAGGAAGGTGTGGTATACATACGCAGTGGAATATTGTGAAGCATTAAAAAAGAAGGAAATCTTGCCATTTGTGAGAACATGGATGAACCTAGAGGACATTATGCTGAGTGAGGTAGTCAAGCATAGAAAGGCAGATAAATTATATCACATATATGAAATTTAAAACTGTTGAATTCATAAAAGTAGAAAGTAGAATGTTGGTGCTGGGGGCTGGGCAGGACCTGGAGATGGGAGATGTCAATCAAAAGGTTCAAAGGTTCAGTTGTACAGGGTGAATCAGGTTTACAGCAGTGACTTTCAACCTTTTTCATCTCACGGCCAACTAATTACTAAACAAATTACTAAAATTTGCAGCACAGTAAAAAATATATCTGTTGCTGATTTGACAAAAAACGTAAGTATAATTTTGATTCATTCATACCAGATGGCTATTTTGTGTTGGCTGTTTTCATTTTTTTGTTTGGCAATCTAAGGGGCAAAAAGGTCAGTGGCCCTGACTGTCAAGTACAGCACGTTGTAAAAATTCTTAAGGCACACCAGTGTGCTGGGGCACGCCAGCCCGAAACTGCTGTTCTAGAGATCTAATGTACAGAATGGTGACAACAGTTATTAATGCTGTGTTTTATACTTGAAATTTGCTAAGAAAGTTGATCTTAAGTGTTCTCACTATCCACTAACAAAAAATTGTAACTATGTGAGGTGATGGTAAGCTAATTAGCTTGACCACAGTAATTATTTAACAATGTATATGTATATCAAAACATCACATTGTACGTCTTAATATATACAATAAAATTATTAGTACCTCTCATAGGTTGCTGGACAATTTTAATGTTGATGTAAGTACCACAGATAGGAGATAGTTGAAAAATAAAATAACTTTTAGTACAAAAAATAATGCTCTGTACATTAGATTTGCTAATTCAGGTTTAATTGGCAGGTGGAGGAGTCCCATTTTCACACCACATACTTTTAGTTCAGCAAATGGTGTAATCACTCTATTGGTCTCATGATGGCGCTATTTCCTGTTTTTACAGGACCGGGAGAGAAAAGATTGATGACTGCTTTTTCACAGGTTACAAGTTTTAATTTCTCTTTAAGGTATAGTTTTTAAGAACAGAAAAGAAGTCTGGATTTATTGATTGTATATGTATATGTGTGTGTGTGTGTGTGTATATACACACACACACACATAATACATATACACACCCAGACACATATTTTATTTGAATATATTCAAATATTTTAGGGAAATAACAATATCACTTATATTTATAACAGTACAAAATTTACAAAGCTGAAGAATATGAGTTCTTTTACTTTATTTTTATTGTTGGCACTATTACCGATGTCGCGATTTCCTCCCCTTGCCCACCCCAGCTCTGTCCTTGTCCCCTTCCCTCCGGCCACCACCACTTCCTGTTCTTTAGCTAATCCCTTCACATTCTTTCATCCAGTTCCCCTTGGCCCCTCCCCTGTGACAGCTGTCAGTCTGTTCCATGTATCTATATGGCTTTGTTTCCATTTTGTCCATCGGTTTATTTTGTTCATTTGATTCCACGTATGAGTGAGACCATATGGTATTTGTCTTTCATGAAGTGGCTTATTTCACTTAGCATAATAATCTCCAAGTCTATCAGTGCTGTTGCAAAAGCTAAGAGTTTCTTCTTTTTTATGGCCTCATAGTAGAGTAAGAGTTTTTTATCTTTATGTAAAACCTGCCAAGACTGGTAAAGCAGTTACAGATTACAGTTTTATAGCTGAAAAGTCTACATGCCTGAAGCCATGCAGATGGTAAAGCGGTAAATATGACTGGAACACAGATTCCTTCACCAAGATTGCTATTTTGATTTATCGGTGGGCAGTTCCGTAAGTGATGTAAGTGATGTTAACACCAAGGAAATTGTAATCATGCATCTGGAGAAACAGCTGATTTCATTATAGAACTTTGGGTAAGATATTAGCGAAGGTTAGGGAAGGAAACTACTATATCGTGCCATGCATAATGCATGCTTTTTTGTCCAAAATTTTGAGGGAAAAATAAAGATGAACATTATACATGGGTAGTACTAAAATGTGGGTGCGCATTATACACGGCAACATATGTGTTGTTTGTTATGCTGGAACTTAGAGGCCATAGATATTAGTGAATATAGTAAGTTAGTGAATTGATCAGTTTTTTCTTAGGTCTTATCTCCAACACTAAGAAATCTCATATTTGAACATTCTTATATGTAACTTGTAACTGGCTGTTTATGGACAATTTTGGTGTCCTTCCTGGTTCTTGGCGATGGATGCATTGTATATGTAATGCTTGGTTTTAGGTGCTAGGCATTTGCATGTTATCCAAATTAATCTTCACAACAGCACTCTGGGTTGCACAGTGTTTTCCTACTGGAATCTGTAACTGAGAGATGAAATGCTCTGCCAAGTTCATACACTTAGGAAGTGGCCATATAACAGCCATTCTTCCCAACACCATATTTCCTACCAGTAAATGTGACATGAGTTACAGACTCTCCTTTCTGTGGGCAGATCTCTGCAAATCAAGTAAAAGACGATCCCTTGGAGAGAGCAAGTATTATTTCTCTTCTTTAAAAGGTCCCCTTCCTAGTGATAGCTACTGACTGATGTGAATGATCCCTCCATGAGATAAGAAGGGGAAGCAACAGAGTGTTTTAAAGGAAAACTAGAAAACTGAAAATGGAACTGCCTTTTGACCCAGCAATTTCATTGCTGGGATTATATCCTAAGAACCCTGAAAAACCAATCCAAAAGAACCTATGCACCCCAATGTTCATAGCAGTGCAATTTACAATAGCAAGTGCTGGAAGCAACCTAAGTGCCCATCAGTAAATGAGTGGATCAAAAACTATGGTACATTTACACAATGGAATTCTATGCAGCAGAAAGAAAGAAGGAACACCTACCCTTTGTGACAGCATGGATGGAACTGGGAGCATTATGTAAGTGAAATAAGCCAGGTAGTGAGAGACAAATACCATATGATCTCACCTTTAACTGGAACATAATCAACAAAAGACCAAAGCAAGCAAAATAAAACCAGAGACATTGAAATTCAGAACAATCTGATAGTAACAAGAGGGGAGGTCGGTGGGGATGATGGAGGAAGGGTTTTCAGGAACTACTAAAAAGGACATATGGACAAAACCAAGGGGGAGGGTGGAAGCAAGGGAGGGAGGAGGGTTTGGCTGGGGTGAGGGGGGAGTGGTGGGGGCAAAATGCAGACAACTGTAATTGAACAACAATAAAATAATTTTAAAAAGTAAAAAAATAAAGGTTCTGCCAAGGTTCTCGGGAAACCTTTGACTGAAGCCATAACAGTGGACAAAGGAAAGAGGACCTAAGGTGGCCCAGGGAGAGATGGCCCCAGAGCCAGCCACTAAAAGCCACTGCAAACTCGACAGTAGGCTCTGCTTCTGACTCACCCACGGCCAGCATAGGGGAATTGAAAAACAGAGCTTCGTCCCTGAGGAAGGTCCATATTACAACATGGTGGCATTGACTGAAGAAATCAGTTTTCTGAGACAGAATGCTCCAGAAACTTTGGGAGGCCTCTCATTTACTCCACACATTTTGATCCCCCCAAGTAATGTACATGGATTCTTATTTCTGTGCACTGCCTGAAAGGAAAGGTTACAGTCACATAAAGTGAAGCATAAGATGTCTGTTCTCTGGTGTATTCTGGTCACGTAGAACAGTTTCTGGCACATCAGTAAGTATTTGTTGAGTGAATCAATCAATAAATCACTGCATGTGGGCAGGCTTTTGTATTGCAAACTTAGCGGTGCATTTGTTTAGCACATGAATGTAGCACCTACTTTTAACACAGATAAAGAAGGCTTTAGAAGTAATCTAATCTCCGCATTTTACAAATGAAAATGAGGTCCAGAGAATAAAACAGGTTTAATCAAGGTTACCAAGAAGCCAGAAACCTAGGCAAAAACAAACAAACAAACAAACAAACAAACAAACAAAATCTGAGCTCAAATTTGAGGATCTTCCCTCTTCCCAGACCTCTTTCCCTCCATCCCTTCTCTCCCTTCCTGCCTTCTTACCTCCTCCCTTCCCTCTCTTTCTCTCTCTCTCTTTCTTTTTTATTTCTCTTTCTTTTAACCCTTCCTTTTCACCTATTACATAATGGGCAATATCTATAAATTAATAAAAAAAGAGATTTCTAGAAAAGACACGGAAACTAGTTCCCATATAAACTTTTCAAATTCAAGCCAATCTCAAGTTGTACCTTTTTCCCTGCCTAAAGTTTAAGCTTAATGACTGCTAAATGTCCCTTCTCTCTGTGTGGTTCTTCATTAACATTACATTCCCAAATCTTACATTTGGGAATGGAATGAGATTACATGCTTGTGCTTACCCTTTCTTCTTTGTAATGGAGGAGAACAATGTAGATTGTCTTGATTTCTGAAGTGAAATTGGGATTCACAGAAGGTAAAGTGGACTTGTGAAGACTACACTTTCAGTATGTGGCTTTCTGCTGGTGACCACGAGCTCACCTCTTTGTCTCAGGAGGAGTCAAATGCTGTTGAACGGGGCAGTCGGCTGTGCATATCCCTGCATTGTACTTGGCACATTTGCATCTTGTTATTTGTACAAATCTAACATACTGAGTGGAAGGTGGCTACCTCCCCAGAAGAATGCTGCTCTTCATTATGTCCTTCACAATATACATTCAGGCTGATTACTGGTTTCCATTAAATTATACATTTTTGGAGCCAAAATAGCATAGTGGTTAAGACTGTAGGATTTGGACTTAAGAAATCTGGACTTGAATCCCATATATCACACTTCTTCAGCATAATGAGTAGAAAGGGGGACAATAATATGAACTTTGGAGGTTGTTATACTTTTAAATGAAATAATACACATAAAGGACCTAGCACAACGCCTCTTAGCTACCCTACTGCTTTTTGGAATTATTATTGTCCAACTCTCTTATTTTACATGTGAGAAAAATGGAAAATCGTGGGGCTGCCTTATGCACATGGACTAGAGATTCCAGATCTGGGCACTAGTTTTCTGAGTTCTGTCGATTTTCAGGCCGTTGCACCCCATCATTGTTCCATGCTGCCTCTGCTCAAGGAGAGTGCAAGACAAACGGAAGTGTGCTGCCAGCTTCTCTCCCTTCCTTCTACTCTCTTCTGTGTGCCCGGTTCTGAAGGTAAAGGTGTAACAGGGTGCAGCCAAGAGGGGGGCCCCCAAAAGGGAGTTGGAATGGGGCCCAGAACTCAGGGTGTCCAGGAAATATTAGACAGACATATAAGATGTCCTCACCCCTACCCCCTCAGGTGTGAGTTGAGGGAAGGGACAAATGGAGCAGGGCAATTGAGTTGTTTTGCATAGCAACGGTTTTGCAGATAACCTCCAGAATGGTCATTTAACATATCTATAACCTTTAACTGGTTTCATAGATATGTTAAACAGCTGTGGCCATGCTCTGAGCCAGGGGGATGGAAAGGACTTCCCCCAGGACGTGACTGGGGGAGGAACCCCAAGTTAAAGCACCTGCGTGGGAGCTTGGAGAAGATTGGCTCCAGAAAATGAGGACACACCTGCCCAAACTCATGATGGCATCCCAATAACCTTGGAAATATATGGGAATGCTGGCAGGTGTAACCGATTGTAGGAGGAGTCGGAAATAGGGCTGCAGAGGAGGTTTGGCGCCAGTATTTAAAACAGAGACGTGGCAGCCATTAGAGAGATCCATGCGGTTTCACCAGAGTGCGGGACCCACAGCTCTATAAGGGAAAATCACCATGTGGCTTTAGCAGAGAATTGCCACTCGGCTTTGCCCAAGTGGAGACCCTCTTGCAGCTTTGCCAGAGGGAGAGATTCCATGTGGTTTCACCAGAGTGCAGACCCCTGCAGCTTTGGTGAAGAGGGAGAGCCACGAGGCTTTGCCAGAGTGGGGACCCCTTCCCCACAGCTTTGGTAGAGGAGGGACCACGCGGCTTTGGGGTGCTCCCTTTGGCTGCGTGGCCAGGGAGCAAGAGAGACTGCCTGGAAGAAGGGGGAAAGGACTCTTGCCAGTAGGCCAAGAGAAGGTGCCACATGGCTTCAGATTAACCAGAGATCCACAGTTGAACGGTGTCATGAGCCTGGATACCGGATGTGTGCTTCTCTTCCTTGCAATTATGGTACCCTGAATTAGGGCAGAGGGAGATAGGAAGCACTGTGGGCGCCTGTGGGTATCCTAAAGGACTTTGATATTTTAATGGAGATGTTAGGTTGCTACTTTAACTCTGTATAGCATTAAATAAACATTTCCTTTCCTTTTCACAAATCTCTAGCTTTGAGAGACATCTTTCCATAAGGCGGCAGACAATAACAGACCTTTTCTGTTGCTCGGTAACAGTTTTTGGGGGCTCGTCTGGGATCTGAATTGCCCGTGGCAGACTGACCCCCTCAGGTTCGAGAAAGTGAGACTTTGGAAGTTTTTTTGCCAGTCTTGAGAATTTTTCTGTTGTTCTGTAACAGTATGTGGGCAATTTCTGTTGCCTGATGATAAATGGAATTGACAAATCACACAGCACTGAGAGAAGGAACATATTGCCTATTGCCTATAATAAATATATGCATGGGTTTGTTTGGGAACTGCCCTGCCTGGTTTCAGAAATTGTAACCCCTCATGGCTAAGGCAGAGTAAAAAGACCTTGGGACTATAAGCCACTTAGGAAACAAAGCTTATCTTCCTTGTAAGGGTGCCACCTCTGCCCCCTTTCACTTCACCCTGCTTCGCCCAGGGCAGATGACTGGTTAGCCAATGATGGGTAAGATTCCTCAAAGGAGGGATGACCTCAGATAGGCATGGTCATGAAGGGGCCCTCAGGGAAGGACTTGGGGGTCTATAGAAAAAGGGGGTGATGGACCTTGCCCCTCAGCTTTGACATAGCCTGAGTCCTCATTCTATCTGCAAGAAGTCTCCTAATCTCTTGGCTGCCGTACTTCCCCTGCCTGTCTTAAGCCTTAAACAACGCTGGAGGTGGGTGCAGCCCTGTGCTGCATGGGCAGGTTCCCCGGGGCAATCAGGCCTAAGAAAGAATGCATAAAATCCTATGAAGCCTACTTTGCTAATACCCTCAATTTAAATGATAAGAGTCCAAGCATGAAATGAGTTTGTTCCCCAAAATTTTATGGCTCTTTAGCTATCTGACCCTGACTCAGTATAAGCCCTCAGAGTTCTTTGTATGTTATCTATTATTTAATCATTTCTGCCTGACAATGATTGATGAGCTTTATGTATACACCCTGTATTCCTGTGCAAATTGAACCCAATAAAAGCCTGTCAAGGTAAGGGTCGGAATGCTCTCCTCTTGAGAGGGTGCCATGCCATCCCTTTTTCTCCACAGAACTCGGTAGTCTGTGCAAATTTGTCTCATCACATCCATAATGCCACGGAAACTGTGTTCCAGTGTCCACATCACTGGTTTATGAGTTTGCCTCTTTAAATAGGGGCAGGGCATTCTGTACAATAGAATGTCCTTTTGGCACTATGTATTCAAGATAAAATTAAAATTAGCATTAATTGGCTTCATGTTACATGGGGAAAACATTGGACATCATTGCTTACATGAGGAAAAATACTAATTAAAGTGCCCAGGGCTTTTTTATATCTTTTCATTTTTAGTTTTTATTGTTGTTCAATTACATTTGTCCCCATTTTCCCCCATTACTATCCCTTACATTACCTGCTCCCGCCTCCCACACACAGTGCTGAATTCTTGACAACACGTGGTACTGCATAAGGTAGGTTGTCCTGCATTTGTTTACATGCTCAGAAAATACTGTGGTGCTGGGATACCCTAGAACTAAATTCTAATTCTGACTCTGCCACTAACCAGCTCTGAGCTTTAGCAAGTCAGCAAACCTCTGCAGGCCTTGGTCTCTTTATCTATATCATTAGAGTGCTCCACTACATGATGGCGAAAATCTCTTTCCATTCTACAAAGTGTCTTGTCAACAGTGAACTAGATTCAACTGAAGTTTCCACAAGGCCTTTCAATTCAATTTTGATTTCAAAATATGTGAGTACTATATTAGGTACAAAAGTTGAAAAGATGAAAAGAAATAAGCTACCCATGGTTGCTCACAGACGTGGAAACCAATAACTATAATGTAATGTGTGATAAGTATTAAGTAAAACCTATATAAAGTACAACATTATGTTCATAATGAATTGATTAATTTTGGAAGAGAAGGAGGTACCAAGAGGAGGTGACATTTGAACTGGATTTTAAAGGATGAATAGGAGTTTACTAGAAGAAAATTGTGGGGAAAAACATTCCAGGCAGAGGGAATGGGTTGCATGAAAAAGACAGGCACAAAATTCCTTGAAACACTCAAGAAACTAAAATAGTTTAATACTGCTGGAATATTCTAGGAGGGGTTAGTATACACATCACAAAATGAGTTCTTATTTGTAAGCCAGAGTCAGATTGCAAAGAGCCAAGAAACACAGATTTAAAATGCTAGTTTTCATCTTGTAGTTTTCTCATAATTCAATTCTAATGAGTATTCCTATGTCTTTCAACACAAAATAAATGTGGACTTTGACATAGACAGATATATAGATATAGATGATATAGGTATAAGTATAGATATATAGATAGAGATACATATATGGACATGAAATACGGAGATAAAAATTCAGTGTCACTCAGCCTTAGGTAAATATTCGATGAGTAGCTGAAAGGACAGGAAATGCATCTAAAGACACTCTGGGTACTTACTCATTTAGCTTATTGCTTTTCTCAAGGGCTTTGTACTTGCTTGAGGTCTTTGATTTTCCAGGAAGCTTTCTGGGAACTTGTAACAAAGATTTTGGGCATGTCTACTTAAACTTTTTGAGAATAGCAGGGCCTAGAATGTACTCATCTCCATAGCAATCTTTGTTAGATCAGGGCAAAAACATCGCAGCTGATCTGCCTCATTAAAAATGAGGAGTGCAGAGTGACATCTGAAGAAGGAACTCAACCTCAGGCCACTCTGAGTACAAATGAAATGCCAGCCAAGCACAACATGTTTCCTCGGGATCAGAGTATTTCAACCCTTGGGCAAAAATAGCCAACCCATCTGCTCTAGGGAGGCCCGAACCAGCAAGTCCAAGGGGAAGCATGTCAGGCACAAGCTCAGGTCAGTGGATGAAAGGCATTCCTGTCCTGGAATGAGATCCTGTGCCTGTGGCTCAGCCTCAGTAGATGGGGAGAGTTTTGTTTGTTTTTTACATAAACACCTACATGATGAATGTGTTCTGTGCCAAGTAGAAGCAGAAATTCTTTTTGTCTTAAAGATCTTGTTGGGCCCATTGCAAAATAGACAACAGTGTTATTTTTAAAACACTGTGTGCATTATTAACCTCACACAAAGTGTATTCATGGGCTCATAACAGATGTGCGCGAAGTGATACTTGTGATGACCATGAAGATATTCGTCTTTGGAGCTCCTTGCCCTTTTTTCCTTGCATTTCTCAGATTTCCACAGTGAGACATCTGCAGCCTCCTTGCTGTCTCTGAGGACCCACTCTGTCATCCTAACACTGGGTCCCTTCCAATCAAAGTGTGCCTATCCCATTAGTGGCCACTTTAATCTTTACTGAGGACCTGAGAAGATAGTGATTCACCTCTAAACGTGACATAATATGTCACCAGCTGAAGACCAGCCCTTGCACAAGGTGTTTGCAGGAGGAAAATAATTATGGGCACTTCAAACACAATGCCACATGAGTAGGAAAAGTGTTGTTATAGACCAGAACCTTTCTGCTTGAATTGTACTCTGTGGACCAGCACCAACAGCGTAACCTGGCCATTCACAGGAAAGCCTACTCTCTGCCCAACAGCAGATGGACTGACGGTGATTCATGTGCCTATAAGAATTTCCAAATTACTCCTTTAAATGTGATACATTTATGGTACTTGGCCCATTATAGCCACTTTATATGTGTTTACTTTCTATCCTAATAGGTTTTGGGGACCTTCTAAGCCATTGAGATGCTAGTACACCTCTGAGGACATACCTGCAGATACTTTCTAACTAGGAAGAAAGAAAAGATGAAAACAAAGAAACCAATTCTTAGGACACCTCTGCCTAGATTCATGACTAAGGTTTGTGTCAATCTGGAGAGTAAATTTTTCTTAAGAAACCTTTCAAGTGATTGTGTTGCATCTGATTAGTGTCCCCTTATCCCAAAGCCTAACAGGCTGTCTACCCAGGACCTCTAAACTCATGTCATGTTTCTCTCCTGCAGCCTGCACCAGGCACGAAAGCACCAAGTTGCACGTTGGCTTTGGGACACTAGTGTGATTCAGTAAGCTTGGTGGAAAGGAGAAAATCAAGGTTTAAAAAAAAAGGCAGGACAGTACAGTGAAAGGATGACTATACTATATAGGGTGTGTGAAATTCATTCCCGGGCTTCTTGGGGTGGGAGGGGCCTGGGGTCAGGGCATCATGTGTCTTTCCGGCAACGATTCAGATAGAACTATGGAGGATTACAGGAAACTGAGACTAGACACCAGGTCAGTTAGCAAAATATTCTAACGTTCAAGGTAAAATGTAGTTGATCCCTTCTGTGCTGTGTTGAAGAAAGTAAGATGGAAGGGAGTAGATGTATCAATACGTAGTAAGGACAGTGAGCGGAAGAGCATGCGTGCCTGATGTGGGCGTGGGGCTGTGGGAGGAGGGGGAATAAGATGACTCTCAGGTTTCAGCCTTGCATAAAAGGGTATTACCATGTGGAAAAATAAGGCCTAAAAGAGAAGGAACAAGTTTAGGAAGAAAGAGAATTTCAGCTTCATACATTTTGGGTTCAACTTACCTATGGCACATTCATATCGGACAATCTAAGTAGGCAATTGAATACATGAGCCCAGCTACAATATAAAGATCCAGCTGATTATGGGATACGTCCTGTAGATGAAGTGAACGGAATCAATTTTTAGTCTTTCCTCCAAATTTTTGGACCACATCTGTATTCTGGCGTCATTTTATTACCTTCTCCAATATCCTGTTTGCCATGTCCCAGTGTGTAAAACCTAGCTCTTAGAGATAGAGTAAATAACACCACTATTTCCCAGGTATTTGACTTTGGAATAATGATTTTAATTTTGAAATCTGGGATCTTCGTCTCCAAAGGGCATTATGAGGATCAATCATAAGTGGGGGAGAGAGTATGTAGCACAGTGTCTGAAAATAATCAGCGCTCAATAAAGCTAGTTTTCTCCACCACCTTTTTGGATCCTCTGGTTATTTGGCTGTTAGTTGAAGTGAGTTAAATATGCTGTCAGGATGTTTTAATTAATTTGTTGAGAGTTACTGTGTCAATATTTGTTAGGGACAGGACATTGAAACAATGATGGTCACACATTCTACTTACACATTATTATTGCAGGAAAGATGGATTTCTCTTTTAGGTTTGTTCGTTTTTTTCTTCCCTTTATCCTAAATTTGCAAAAGATCTCTCATTATAGGTATGGAGACTGTCAAACAAATACATTCATTTCTTTACGCATGATTATTTTAGCATCTGCATTTAACAATTCCAGTGTCTGAAATCTTTTTGGTTCTACTTCCCTTACAGTTTTCAACTGGTTTTCACTTAGAAACTCAAATTTCCTATGTTTTCTATTATTTTTAATATACATTAAATGTTGCATGTGAGAAAGTACAAGAATGATGTGAGGTATATTATGAAGGTATTTTCTACATAGAATATCCTTTGCTTCTGCTAGGTACCAGAGAGCATTTCCAGTCTGCAACTACTGAAACCAAGTTTAAGTTTTGAGACTCCTTGGTCCAAAAAAAGTCAAACCAGGGCCCTCAAATTTGGGTCCGAATTCCGTGTAATAGCTCTCTCACTTCTGATTTCCAGCACCTTGGGAGCCCTATCTTATGGTGGAGATGGTTCTCTGCTAACCTGGTTGTGAACTCTAAGTTGTGCCTCTGTCACCTCAGCAAATGGGCAAAAGTGGGAATCTGGTATTGACAGTATCAGCAAATGTACTCAGGGCGAAAGTGGCTTTCATGCCTGCTTACCAGTCTGGGTCTCCTGATTTCCCTTCACTTTTGGCATGGCTCTTCCTGACTGCATTTCCATTTCTAAATGCTTTTAGGAAGTTAACATTTTAAAAAATAGTTCACTTCTTATTGTATTTTTTATTGCCAGTTACCTCCCCATGCCCTCTTCCACCTCCACCCACACCCTCCCCCCCCCATTTATCACACTGTTATCCATGTCGCTGAGTTCTCTTTCTTCTTTGCTCCTTCCTTCCACCCCTGCAGAGCTGTCAGCCTGCTCTCTATCTGTGAGTCTGTCTCCATTTTGCTTTATTAGTTCAGTTCATTCATTAGATTCCACATAGGAGTGAGATCATATGGTATTTGTCTTTCTCTGACTGGTTTACTTCACTTAGCATAATGCTCTCCAGGTCCATCCATGCTGCTGCAAAGGGTAAAAATATTTTTCTTTTTTATGGTTTTTCTTTTTTATGGTATTCCATTTTTATGTACGTGCATCACAGCTTTTTTATCCCCTTGTGTACTGATGGACATTTGGGCTGCTTCCAAATGTTGGTGATTGTAAGTAACACTGCAATGAACATAACAGTGCATACATTCTTTTGAATTAGTGTTTTGGGATTCTTTGGATAAATTGTCAGAAGTAGAATCAGTGGGTCATAAGGCAGTTCCATTTCCAATTTTGTGAGATAACTCCACACTGCTTTCCACAGTGGCTGCATCAGTTTACATTCCCACCAAGAGTGCAGTAGGGTTCCCCTCTCTCCACGTGCTCACCAGCACTTGTTGTTTGAAAATATGTGCAGTAAAATCTCAGCTATTGCTCCTAGCAATATTTTTCTGATATATGTCGTAAGGCATGGGAAACCAAAGGAAAAAAAATAAACAAATTGGAGTACATAAAACTAAAAAGTTTTTGCACATCAGAGGAAACCATCAACAAAATGAACAGATAACAAAATGAAAAGAATATCAATGATAAGATATTCATTGATACATAGATGGTTAATATCCAAAATTTATAAAGAACTTATAATATTCAATTTCAAAAAAACAAACCACCCAATTAAAAAAGTGGGCAAAGGACCTGAATAGACACTTCTCCAAAGAGGACACACACATGGCCAATGGACATATGAAAAGATGCTCAACATCGCTAATCATCAGACAAATGCAAATTAAAATCACAATATCACCTCGCATCTGTCAGAATGGCTACCATCAATAAATCATTTTTTAATTAAGTAAAAATGTTTTGCTTAGCCACATATTCTGTAAAGTAACATGGTTGATCAGAATAGCTTAGCTGACCATATGGAAACAATTTCTTCCTTTAGATTTTTTTTAACTATGTAAAAAGGGCGGGGGAAGTAGGTAATAATAAGAATTTCAGCATCTATGTGAATATATTGACTTAATATGATTTTTCTTATAAATAAAATACCTATTTTGGTAACTCTGTAACAAGACAGTTGGGCAGGTTATAGCTACATTGTATCTTGGGTTTTTGCAGAGATGTCATACACGGGGAGCAGGATGACCACAACCGGAATTTAAGATGAGTGCAAATGAGCTTTCAGACCCCTGGTCAAGGCATCTGTCTCCTTTGTTCTATTCAATCTCCTCTCTCGCCATAACGGCCTTCCATCTGCTTGTCTCCACTGCTCTCACTTTCTCATCTTCACCACCCTGTCATGACTCTTCGGTTTATTTTTCTTGCTCTCTACTCAGATCCTTTTTGGTATCACCACTAAACTCAGAGTCTTTCTCTTCATACTGCTTGCCATGACTTTCTGATGATGACTCCCTCAACTGTTTCCTCAGTTATTTTTCCCGTGATGCCTGAATTATTTCTCTGTGCTAATTTGGGTGCTTTTCCTTTGTTTTTTTTTCCTTTAGAGATACTCCCTTTTTTGAGGACGGGAAGGAGAACGGAAGGACAAGACTAACTTAAAAGATGTCCTGCACAAGATGATGAACGACGCCCCTGTCCAGCAGCTGTTTCTACTGCCTTTCACTTAGACATGCCCCCCACTTACATCTGCTCACCCACAGTGACGTTCACTACAGGGTTTAGTAGACTTTTTTGAACACTGTTGCAGAAACAGCCATTTAGACTTTTCAGTTTTGCGTACCATCATTACTAAATGTACAGTATATTATTGCTAGTTAGTGTCAGCTAGCTGGACTCTTTCTACCAAAACTTCTACTTACTCTCAGTCTTTTATAATGTCAGCAGTACTTATAAACCTAATCCATGCAGCTACAAATAAAACCACCTCCAATTTCCAGGCCTTCCCTTACAAACAATAACAACAGAGAAGAAATAAGATCCACTCAAAGCATCTTGATTTTCTAGGGCAACTCTGTGCTCCTAACCATTAAAACACACTATCCATGGTTTTTTATTTGATTTTAATAGATATATATGTTCTTTCTTCCTCAGACTGCACCCCCTCCACCAGCTACGTGTGATAGTTAGTGAGTGGATTCCAACTCCACAATAAAATTGTCTTTACTGAAGAGACATCAGACAGGCACAGTCTTGGGTATGAGAAGAATCTAGCTCTGAAGAGAAGAATCATTACAAACATGGGTGCTGGTCTTGACTGTTACCAGATGTGACCTGGGCAAATTATTTAAGCCTCTATGGTTTCTTTTTTTATAACACGAAGTAGCTTGCTGAACTGTTAGTAAACATTCCTGGAAATAATAATAATGGTACAAAACATTTATTGACATAATAATTTATTCAAAAATTCAGCAAACTGCCATACATGAATTATTAGAATTACTTAATTTATCCTCTTAAAAACCCAGTAGAGTGAGGACTATTACTATTATCCATGTTTTATGAATGAAGAAACTAAAACTAAGAGATTATGACAATTTCCCAAATGTCATATTGTCAATGTATGTGACAGCTGGGTTTCCAAACCAACTGTTTGACTCTTAAGCTTTTGTATTTTACTCTTTTATACACTTAGCATGACTAAGGGCCACTTCCATGTAGCCACTTCCTTTTGGCCACTCAACATTGTATAACAGTGCTTGCTGAAATGTGATCTAAATATAAAATAATGTGTAAAGCAGAATGCTAAGTATATAAACAATACACAGAGGTATTTGGGAAATTCGTCAGTTTTCCTTTTCTTCCCAGTGAAGACAAGATGCCTTCAGGTGAATACCTGACTGTTAGAGAAACACCACCAACCACAGGCAATTGTGACAATATGGTCTTTCCTGTCAAGTAGGCTTTTGAATTAGAAACACAGGAGCTAGTAGTCATTGTTAAGCAGCAGGGAGTTCAGCTGCCTCACCTCTTTCCTTAAATTTGTAACTATGTATATTCACTGTTACTCACTGAAAGCCAATTAGTATTTGCAACAGGAAGAGTCCTCCTGGAAGAACAAGCTTCTAACTGGATAATTGGTCAAAAGAACTCAATGTCCTTCCTAAATTTTATGCTGCTTGCTTTGACTAAGAAAGTTAAGTGAATAACTCTTACTAGCAACAAATCATATTTCCTTATACATCTCTTAAGGTTTATAATCCAAGAATTTCTAAGAAATTGACACTTTCACATTTGTTCATTCCTATAAATAGCTATTCTTGCCAGGGGTTGTGGAAATGGAGCTTTAGACAAAGGAAGGAGACATTCTTGAAGGTAGACGCAAAAAATGACTAAGAATAGAATAGAAAAACCCAAAGTGGATAGTGATTCATTGCCCAAAACATCAGCAGGATAGTGAATAATGAGTGACTGGCTTAGGAAATATAAAGTTTTTAGGATCATAATTTGGGCCTAAAAAACAAATGAAAAACAAAATTTTGAGATTTGGTGGCTCAGTGGGGAGTAAAACACACCATGATGCCCTTTGTCAAGACGAAGCCAAAGAGATGACCAGAGGCAGGAAATGATGTATCCATCGGAAAAAGACCAGTAAAACTAAGGTGTATTCAACTCTGCACTTCTAAAGTGAGCATAAATTTAAAAATGCAAGCTATTCCTCAAAAGACATAGCCTGTTAATTTGAGTCACTTTAGATCTTGTTGCTCAAATACATTAGTAGTTCATTCTTCCCTGGTCTTCAAATTGCTCTTTGTATTTGATGTGCCCTGAGAAGAGCTCAGTGATTATGAGAGAGGGTAGCATGACTGTTATCTCTACCTTATTGAAGTTTGTCGTATTTTATCCCTCGGCAAAAATTCTGTTGATTCCTTGTAGTTTTCAAAAAGAGTAAATCTCTGCAACTATGCAGAATTCAATGTGACTGGAAGGGTTACATTTTTATTAATATAGTACCATAGTCAAAAATTTCTAGAAGAATTGGCTATAGGAAGTCTGACTCGTCAAATCTTTTTATCCTTTTCTGTAATCATTACTGTTGTTGTCTATGTTTTGTACAGAAAGTTCTTTTCATGCTGTTCAGCAGGTAATAGTTACTTGCATGAGAGGCTTGTGAATATTCAGATATGATGGGAACAATTTCCTTATTTTTTAGGACTCTTCTCTAACAACTTAGACAACTAAGTTAGTAAATCACGTGACTGTGAATTCTAATTAGATGCTCCTGGGGGTGAAATATCAAAAATAGTTTTATTTCTTACAAAGCATTGACTCAAAGTAAAAAGAAATAAATATATATACAAAATTGGCCATATTTATTCCTTTGAGTGATCTGGGAACCTTCTGGGCAGCTACAGGACAAAGTTGTAAGGTAATCTTGGATGATAATCTTATAAATTCAAGAATCATAGAGAAACACCTTCCAACCAAGATGGAGGCATAGGTGTACATGCTGTGCCTCCTCTCACAACCAAGATTAAGGACAAGAAAAATATAGAACCAAAAAAAAAAAAAAAAAAAAAAAAAAAAAAAAAAAAAAAAAAAAAAAAAAAAAAAAAAAAAAAAAAAAACCCAACCAGGACAGAGAGAAAATTGAATTGTATGGGAGTCCAATGAGTCACCCAGACCAGTAAGAGGGGAGGAGTTGGCGGCCAGTGGAGTCCTGGCCGGCAGAATCAGGTCGCAGTGGGATAAGACGGTGGCTCGTGATCCCCGGAGCACAGTCACCCCAGGTGCACAGGCAACAGTTGCTGGTTGCCGAACGCGAGGAGGCCAAGTGGGGTGCACAAGGCAGCTGACCGCAGACACACATTCGAGCACAGATAAACCAAGTGAAAGGGGGCAGCAAGACAGATTGCACCACGCAGGGCCCCAGCGCCGGGAAGTGAAGCCTAAAAGCACCCGTTGAAAATACTTGTGGGGGCTGAAGTGCCGGGAGGGAGTCCCAGCCTCACAGGAGAGTTCGCTGGGGAGACCCACGGGTCCTGGATCATGTGTATGCCCACCCACCCTGGAATCAGCACCAGAAGGGCCCAATTTGCTAGGGGAAAGTGGCTGAAGGGACTGGAATACACTAGAGAGCATGGAGCAAGCGCCATTGTTCCCTCTGGGACCCCGCCCCCACACCCAGTGTCATAACCCAGCAACTGGGCTGCCCCACCCCTGTGAATACCTAAGGCTCTGCCCCTCACTATGTAACAGCTGCGACCAGACAAAAACAAAACAAAACAACCCCTCCAAAATAAAAACAAGCAAACAAACAAAACAAAACCAAGGATGGCTCAAATGGGATAATACACCAGGGCCCCGGAGCTAATTCATCTGAGCAACCAGGAGGTGGTCAACCTATCAGATGCAGAGCTCAAAGCACTGGTAGCTAACCTATCAGAAGCACAGTTCAAAGCACTGGTGATTAGGAAGTTCACAGAATTGGTTGATTTTGGTCACAAATTAGATGAACAAATGAAAGCTACAATAAGTGAAATGAAGAAAAGCATACAGGGAACCAATAGTGATGGGAGGAAAACTGGGACTCAAATCAATGGAGTGGACCAGAAGGAAGAAACAACCAAACAGAAAACAAGGAAGAAACAAGAATTCAAAAAAAATGAGGAGAGGCTTAGGAACCTCCAGGACATCTTCAAACATCCCTACATCTGAATTATAGGGGTACCAGAAGGGGAAGAGGAAGAGCAACAAGTGGAAAACTTATTTGCACAAATAATAAAGGAGAACTTCCCCAATCTGGCAAGGAAATAGACTTTCAGGAAGTCCAGGAAGCTCAGAGAGTCCCAAAGAAGGTGGACCCGAGGAGGAACACACCAAGGCACATCATAATTACATTAGCCAAGATTAAAATGAAGGAGAGAATTCTAGAAGCAGCAAGGGATAAAGGCAGAGTCACCTATAAAGGAGTTCCCATCAGACTGTCAGCTGATTTCTCAAAAGAGACCTTACAGGCAAGAAAGGGCTGGAAAGAAGTATTCCAAGTCATGAAAGTCAAGGACCAACATCCAAGATTGCTCTATCCAGTGAAGCTGTCATCTAGAATGGAAGGGAAGATAAAGCGCTTCTAGATAAGGTCAAGTTAAAGGAGTTCATCATCACCAAGCCCTTATTATATGAAATGTTAAAGGGACTTATCTAAGAAAAAGAAGATAAAAATATGACAGTAAAAAGACAGCAAACTCACACATATTAACAACCACACCTAAAACAAAAGCAAACTAAGCAAACAAGTAGAACAGGAACAGAATCACAGACATAGAGATCACGTGGAGGGTTATCAGCAAGGGAGTGGGAAAATGGGAAGGGGAGAGAAGGGGGAAAGGTACAGAGAATAAGTAGCATAGATGGTGGGTAGAAAATAGATGGGGGAGGGCAAGAATACTGTGGGAAA